>JAVTVY010028469.1:0-11691 GCA_036873755.1 Hanleya hanleyi
GGTACTAATATGCTAAGGTGTAACAAACAGGCACTTCATGTTGAAGTCACTTATTACAGTTACATATGAAGAAATTTTAACTTCTGGAAATGCCACTATTTTGTCTGTGTGTTGTGGAGATAGAAAAGATAATAACAGGTTCAACTTCAAATTATTTGTTTAATTAATTAAGCTTGATTTGAGGTAATATTTTCAAGATTGTGACATACACCATGGTGACATCCAAAAGATGCTTTTATATGTAATAATACACATAGAAGATGACTTTCTTTGTAGTCACTAGGTGGAATGGATCTAAAGGTAGAAATTGATGCACAATTAAAGTGGCAAAAGTGTGATTTAACAAAAGAATTTTAAGGTCCTAACCACCACGGTTGGACGTAACACTTTCCGTCCTCCAATAAGCCCTACATGTAATTGTAGAGATCTCTAGGTACTCACAACTACATAGTTAATGATGCCAACCTTATTAAAATGAAAGTTATGCCCCTTCCGTCTTTTCATGAATGTAAAGTTCCTGACAAATGCAAACACATATTTACAAAAAATAGATTTATCAAAAATCTTCAGATTTTCCATCTTATGTTACGTCCGACATACTAATTATGCTAATTAACTTTATTTGCAGTAATATTTCATGGGGTTTGTGATTCCCCTTGCTTGTGTGATGGGTGACACATGCCCCACATTTTATGCTTCCATCCCATGTACTTTAGCTGTACACTACCAAAATGCAGTGTCCGTCTTCATTGCCTGCCAGTGTTCGTCCGACATAATCCGTCCTTGTTTGTCCGACACATAAGTAAATTTTCAGCATATTCTGAGTGCATATTCAGAGCAGACCATCAAAATACACACTTATAGTGATACAGTCATTTCTTCTCTGTACCTAAGCAGTATTTGGTTTGTGGTATTCATAATTGTAGTATTTTCAAATGTCGGACAAACAAAGACGGACAGGTTTTCCTCCCCATTTGTTTAACATTGTCCGTCTTAGTTTGTCCAACTTTTATTTTCATATCAAGTTAAAGAACCTTGTATTCTTCACATAACTTTATAATTTTCAACATAGTTTATTTCAATTAAGTGCCTATTAATTTAAAAAAAGATATGTTTCCATCAGCTTTTCCGTCTTTGTTTGTCCGACACTTTGTCATGCTTTGTACTAATTTCTTCACAGATACGGTACATGTATGTTAAATTTTTCAAATCAAACACTGGAACTGTTCATATCTGTAAAATACTGTCCTAAAGTCCTCTTGCAGTAGAAATTCATTTTCTATTCCCTTTTTATGTATTGTTTTACCCCCTCATTTTCCGTCCTGTGTTTGTCCAACATTTTCAGTGATGCTGTACTAAAACAGGTCTGAGAATACTAACACACTTGAGGACTATGTTAACACTATAATTTTAATATAGCTGAGAGATATCACCATCAAATAATGTAAAGAAGAAGAGCTGTAGTCTATTTTATATTTTGAGCTTCAGTGTCCCATATTTGTTACACCTTAGCATTTAAACACCCATATCTGTGTTAGCAGTGTTCACATTCTCATATCTGTGTTAAGGTCCATTCTCACGATGCGATTTGTAGTAACAACTCGGCGGGGGAATCCCCCGATTTGTAGCATGCAACTAATCGCATGAAATAGGACCTGCCCTATTTTATACGACTTGTAGCATACGACTAAAATTGCACGAGTGTTCTCACGATGCAACTGAGTTGTATGCTACAAGTTGTTACTATAAATCGCACTGTGAGAATGGGCCTTTAGCAGTGTTCACATTCTCATATCTGTGTTAGCAGTGTTCACATTCTCATATCTGTGTTAGCAGTGTTCACATTGGACTGTTTGTTTGGGTAACCACTCATAGCTTCAATCAGGGCCGTATTCAGGGCCATTATGAAGCCGGTATACCGGTAGGCCTGGGCGCCCAAACTCAGGCGCCAAAACTCCAGGTCAAAAATATCTTTCTTTGCCATGTTTGCTGAACATTTAACTGGAGTTCAACTCAACCTGTAACCATCTCGGTCATCTATACGCGGTAAGACTGACCCTGGGATCGTGTGTATCCATTTACAGCCTACTTTCGGCAAGCGCGAGAGGGAATTTCCAGAAATCAATACCACGTGATTTCGTCAGCCAATCAGCTAAAGTCTACCGACGTAACCCCAACGTAACTCGCCATTTTCGAATCATGTGATGCCCTACTTGTTGAAAATTACAGATCTACCACACCTCTTGGGTGATACGAAAGTTATTTATACCTATATATTTTGTAAGCCTAGCCTATATCTGTTTCCCAAGTGGTTTGAAAACCTGTAATTTATCAGATTTCTCGAGTCTGTTCTCTGCCGGATGAAGGCCGAACAGAATCCCGCAATATACCGGATATCGCTCCGCAATAATGGAGACTCACGATTCGCAAGCCATCTTACGGATGGCGAAGTGTACGCAAATGGAGTTCAACTGAAGCCTTCTTCAAACTTTGTAATTCAATACAGTGTCGGGACCGCTATCATAACTTCTGAGTTCAATACGCATCGAACACGCGTTGCTGGCCACGCTTTATGCATTACATACTTTAACTGGTTGGCTGCTGGATTCTTCTTTATGGTGCACTGCAGAAGTTCTCATTTTTACGATGTATTACAATATTAAACCCGGGTTTCATGAGCGAAAATATCATTCATACATGTATGCCAAGATTTGCCTCACGTAGCAGCTGGTCCATAATAGTTCAGTCAACGTTTATTTGATTTCGTTTTATGCCGAAATATATAAAATTGTCAGTGTAAATAAAATTTATTGGAAGAGACTGCAGTATTTTTGGTATAACTGCCGTCGGAAATGGCGAATTATGAGGAATTACAGCGAAAAAGCTTGGTTTTTCAGCTGCCTTTCTCCCGGGTCTTTTACAACTTTTCGTCCGCCATTGGTAGCGTGTGACGTCTCATTGGAAAGGGAATTCCTTATAGTTTCTGATTAGAGCCTTGAATTCGTCCGATGGCCAATCAAACAGACGATAACATCGAAAATATGCAAGAGGTGTTTTCCCGTTTCTCTAGTTACGCCAGCAGCCGATCGAGATATCGGTTACCTTGATTGGATAAGCGTGGACTCGTGACCTACAAAAAGCTACATCGAAGCGATCATTGGCCAGAGCTCTGTTGAACTGGGTCAAGCTGATCTAGTGAAGACGCCATTTTTCTGTCATCGCCAAGAATTACGCGGCGTTCAGGTCGACAGAAATGTAAAAATAAAGTTTGTTGCAATGATTTCATTGTAATCCGCACTATGGAAATATAAACTGAGCTTCTGTACTTCAACTATAACAAAGAATCATATATTTTGTAGGGGTTTTCTGTAAGTATTTTATATTTTCCGACCGGCTTCTCGACAATGTTTTATGGAAAATCGCAGTATTTTTTATTATTTTTTTATTTTTATTTCTTCCTCCCGACTTCGTTATTCTGAGACAGAATATGAAATTTACATCCAGAAAATCAAGACAGACTTAGCTAACAATATATGTATGGTCTGTATTAGGTTTCATGCATGGTAAATTTGAAAATATCGATTTTAGATAAATGGTACTTCGCCGTACTCGCATAGGCAGACATGCTCGGGCCCTAGAGAGTGGCCTACCGCAGTTTACACGGGGGCCCCGTGAGTGGCCGCCCGCAGCGAACCAGTTAAATGGCATTGCAATGACCCCTCTAGTAGGCAATGATCGCTGTGCTACGGTGGTTTTCGCCTGGTCTTCCTACAGCAATCAAAAACTTGTGAACAACCGATGTGTGGGGAACGACCACATGTTTGAGAGAACAGGATTACGGGAAAACAGGAAAATATACACCCTGGCACTGATTAAAGCACTGAAATGGTATTTTCGAGGATCCAACAAACCCTGATGTACATTGTAAGTCAACAGCATCGGAGATTCTGTGGTTTTTGTGCAGCAGCAACAAACATCAAATTTACGTGCAACAACAACAACAACATCAACAATGTCGAGTACCGGTGTCCCCAAAAAATCTATGGAGACGGCCCTGTCAATCCTTCAATAAATATGGCAAATACTGTAATTTGGCCTTGATAAAATAGGTCAAGGTCAGTCATTTTCAGTACACCTCTTCGCCTTCTCCAGATGTATACATAGTATTAATTTGGAAAGCCTATATAGCATTATTTCTGCATGTTACAGCATAAGAAACAGTATATGATCTTTAAACAATATTTAGGTCAAGGTCAGTCAACTGGGATGGGTTTCTGGTCAATCACGAGTTGCATACCAGGGCATGAAATGTTTTTTTCAGTCCACCTGTCACATGTGACAGGTAAGGTTTTTTTCTACCTGTCCCACCCAAAACTTACTTGTACACAATTTTGTCAAAATTTCTATATGCTCATCGAATTATGTTTAAACGATGAACGCACCGGGATGTTTTGATGAGAAAACTATCTATTGTAGTCCTGAGGATTTTATTTTTAATGCCCACTCACCAAATTTCTGATTTCTTGAGTTTTAAAATGTTTTTATTACCTCATGTAGTAAGAACACAGAATGACAAATAATTCATTAATTAGTTTTGATAATTGCTAGGCAAATGATAAATAATTACTCTCCCTGGTCAAATGATAAATAACCTATTACCAAAAAAAAAACCAAACCAAAAAAGCCTCGCACAATCTAGCTTTCCCCAGTAGCCTACCATTCATTTTCATTTCTAATTTGTTTTTTGAAATGTCACTATGAGGCACGATGACGGAAGCACAGATATGTATAAAGTTATTAGCATTTTGTGTTCATGGAATATACCAGTGAACGTACGGTGATTGAGAAGCACAACACAACCAACCTCATGTCTGGTTAGTGTCGCCCCTGTCAGGCTATTAGAATACATTCTCTAGATCAGCTTCATGTTTGTAATGTTTAAAAAAAAAATTAATGATATGGTAACATTGGAATTCTTTAGCAGTAGACCGAATGGAATTTGTTTCAGTAAACTTGAGCACATTTTCCTAAGTCAGCTTTCCTGCCGCAATGCGTACAGTTTGACAGACATCCGTCGATAACGTTCTTTTACTCGTTTGTCTGACATCTGAGCGTGGGTTCCCGATCTGTTCACTGTGACCTTTGATCTGAAGAATATCCGTGACTTGAAATATACCTCGGCGGCTGCCGATCTCCAATGGTCTCTCCAACAGTGTAAGCAAATCTGGAGCGTTGAGGTCTGATCGAACGTCGACGCTTGCCGAAGCATAACGAGGCTAAATTTATTTTTAGCTCTAAAGCATGGCATGCTCTCAGCAGAAGTTGAGACATCGTTTAACAACAACAAGAAGTTTTTCTTGCTTCGGGCGTTAGTAAAGATCAACGCCTATGAATCCCTGCAATGTTTCACCTGTCGCATGCGACAGTCATTTATTTTTTTTACCTGTCGCACATAAATACTACCTGTCATCGACAGGTGGACACCCGAACATTTCGCGCCCTGCATACATAATATGAATTTGCAGACCCTAGCTTTAATCCTTCAAAATATAGTAAATACTAAAATTTGACCTTGATAGAATAGGTCATGGTCAGTCACCTGGTATAGGCTTCTAGTCAATCACCAGTTGCATAAGTACATTGTAATATGAATTTGGAGACCCTAGCTTCAATCCTTCAAAAATTATAGCAAATATCAGGCCTGTGCTGTTATGGTGAACGGTCGAACGCGTTCGCCTAGAGGTTGCCCAAACAAATTTTTAGGAGACCTAAAACAGGTTACCTAAAGTAATGCATATCGTTCACCTGGCATGAAAATGTAATAATAATGGTTAAAATCTTTAATATGTATAAGAAAAATGATCGGGTCTCCAGTTCAAGTGAACTCCGGTGTCCTGATAAAAGAGATAACACATACCGTGTCGTAACCGCATGTTGTTGTTGTAACAAGACGAGTACATTTTCAACTTCCGCAATAGTACATGTAATCCAATCGGAGGACGCTTTTAACTGAATTGACCAATATATTCTGTGATTGTATAGCATGTGCAGCTTGAGCAAACTCGAGCACGTGGTCGAAACTTTGACAGTACCATAATCCAAAACAAGAGCCCAAGGGGCTTCAATATACGCCCGTATATCTGGAATAACATTGGTTCAAATTTCAAGCTTGTTTAACTCTTTCCCCCATAGACTTGTGGGGAATTTTCTCTCTCTGACCCATAACAGATTTGTAATGGCGTAGCTCTTTAACCCATGGACTGATTTCAATTTTCACACGTTTCCAGCGATGTAAAATATCCCGTTTTATGTCCCATGTCATGTGGAAAAATATTTACCAATGGTCTCCCACAGGCCCATTCTACGTAATTTGTTCACGTTTTATATCAATATCAGCAACGTTTAATCTAAAAATAAGTAATCTTGCGAAAAAATGTTTTGTGTTTGCTTTCCATCTGTTGGAAATCACGAAAAAAGCGAAGAAATTGTCGCATTTTAGCTGCGTTTTGCAGCGTTCTGTTGTTGTTGTTCTGCTGCAATTCCTGTAATATTCAGGTGGCCCATTTAAGCATCCATACCACAGAACTAAAATACTTACCATCAGAAATATACTCCAAAACTTTCTATGATACTAGTACTAGTAAAAAATGTTTCCCTGTGCACCTTTCCACTGATACGAATCATAAGTGAAACCATTCCAGAATTTGCATTGTACCACCGGAAAAAACATGTCTGCGCCCATGCTCCAGGTATGAAAGCAGACGATTTTTCATGATTTCATGCTTTCTTGATCTCATGATGTTAACTGCAAATTAATATGAATAGGCAAAGCCTAGAAGCGAGCGGAGAAATAGGCCTATACTTCTTCCTCTCGTTTCTGGCTTTGCCTATTCATATCAAGTTTTCCACTAGTACTCATTCGCATAATTTCTTGTTTCATACAGCTAATATTTGAAATGGATGAAATCTAAAGTACTTTTGTACTTTTTAGGGTTCCATTGATTTGATCTGCCCATATCCATCACAGAAACAGATATGGGCAGATTGAGTCCACGTTTTGTATATTATTTTACACTGAACACATATTTCATGCACATGTCTGCTTACATCAAAACCGATGGCTTGTTTGAAAGTCAGTTCCTGTAGAACCTTACAGCATTAAAATCCATGTGGTATTGTTGTTGTCTAGAATATGTCAACTTAAGGACCATTTCCACAGCACGCGTTTTCGCAGCGACAACCACATCCGAAAAATAGCCGTCATGTTATTCAATGGTGTAGTACTCACAGCACGCGTCAGTCGCGGCGTCATCAGAACCACATTTTTGACGCGCGACAAAATTAGAACCAGGGCTATTTCAACGCGTTGTCGCTGAACTATCGACCAATCGGAGGGGAAAGAAATCGTTAGCCCAGTTACGTTGAGGGGAATCCCGTTCGTTGAATGGCTGGAATGGCGAGAGTGTCGCTGACATATCGCGTGCTGTGGAAATGCACCAAACTGCAAAAAGTTGTGGTTTGCAGTTGTGGTTGTTGCGACGCGTGCTGTGGAAATGGGCCTTTAGCCTGGATCATAAATATGACATAATTTATATCCTATCAATGCTCCCCAATCGTATATGTCACTATGTAGGCGACATATCCAAATTGGGGAGCAGATAGGATTTAATTTTACTTAGACTGGATCAAATATTTAATTGTCCAAATTCTATCTGGTCCTAGCTATGATTTCCTGTCACTGTTCCAGGTGGCCATGATGTTATATTCTGTCATAAGGCAGCTTATTAATAAGAATAATTCTGTTCCTCTAATTATTGGACATAAAATCTATGTCCCATATATACTGTCACAATTAGTCTTATTACTGAAGGAATTCTGTTCAATTCTAATTTGATTGTACACACAATATATAAAACCTTGGGGAAATAGGTTCCACTCAACCAAACTAAATGTCCTTGTAATGGACCTGTTCAAAAGTTGAGACTGAAGTGAATATATCTTGATTAATAGACAGATCTGTATACAAAGACGAAACTACAACTATTTAACTGCCAAATGGAAACAATAGTTACAAGCATTTACAGCCAATGGATTTACCAGATATGTTAAAATAGTTCAATGTGCAACTGTAAAACCACTCGACTAAATCATTTCATATTGTAGCTGTTCTCAACATTGAGAAATATTAATGGAAGAGAGCTATTATACTATAATGGACAGAAACAACCTTGTAATGGCTATGATTATACATGTAATCTATAAAATTATAGATAAAGAAGACATGAAAACCATAATTAACCATATTGGGTATTGATATTTAAAATTCATTTGTGTCTATAATAGGGAATGGCATTGGGGGGGGGGGGTAACATGACCGAAAAATCGTCTAAAAATATGTTTTTTTCTTTGTTTTGTTTTCACATTTTCTAGTAAAGCTTGGCCCACAGATATATTGTGGTAATTTTCAGGACTCTAGCCTCAGGGATAGCAAAAATATATAGAGGGGGCGGGGCTTCCCCCTCCCCCTCGTCTGCAACTGGGGTACGGTTCCCATGTCATTAAAATGTGGAAATACAAATAAATTGCCATAAATAAATTATAAAAAATATGTAGGCCTATCTCTGGTGTGAAATTTTTATGTATTATCGGAGGATGTCTAGTTTATAAAACATACTGAAGTTTCAGGAATTTTCGAAAAGTTCATTATAATTTTGAATGTAAACTTTGAAGGTTTAAATTGGAACATACTCTCCCTAGCTTCAGGTTAGGGACGCCTTTGAACTGATTTTACACTGAGGTGAACTAAAAAATTAGTTCTGCATTTTTGTTGTTTTTGCTGGGTTTCATGAAATTTTGCCTATGTTTTGTCCCACATTCGCACGTCTACACAATACCTATAGAGCTTGCTTCGCAAGCGGCCTCTTCGCGGCCGCGCCCCGCTTGTATAAGGTTATTCGAAATTCTTCATGGTTTCCAGAAAATAAAATATTAATCTGATGAAACAAGTTACAATATAGGAGAAGGCCATCTTTTTTGTTTCTTTGTTTTGTTTTCACATTTTCTAGTAGAGCTTGACCCACAGATATAGTGTAGTAATTTTCAGCACTCTAGCCTTAGGGATAGCAAAAATATATAACGGGGGCGGGGAGCTTACCCTGCTCCCCCTCGTCTGTAACTAGGGTACGGTTTCCATGTCATTAAAATGTGGAAATACAAATAAATCGTCATAAATATAAATTTTAAAAAATGTGTAGGCCTATTTCTGGTGTGAATTTTTTAGGTATTATCGGAGGGTGTCTACTTTATAAAACATACTGAAGTTTCAGGAATTTTCGAAAAGTTCATTATTAATTTTGAATGTAAACTTTGAAAGTTTAAAATAAAATTGAAACATACTCTAGCTTCAGATTAGGAACTGATTGAGCTGAACTCAAAACATTAGTTCTGGACTTCATTCCATATGAAATGTTTTCTTCAAACTTTTTTCCGACTATTAAATTTTAATTTGGAGTTAAAATTATATTTAAATTTAAATTCAAGTATTTAAAAATAATTTTACTTTAATCTTGATCAAAATTAAAACTGAAATTTCATTCAAAAAACTGAAATTTCAATTCGTAATTAAAATTAACAACCAACTAAGAATGATCATCCAAAAAAATAAATAGGTTACGAACTCTTGTTTTAATTCAAAATCGAATTTTAAACTTAAATCGCAAAATCACAATTTTCAAATGCTGGGTGTACAGTTATCTCCACTGGACATGACATTTGCTACTGGACGTCACTGGTGACTGAATGCGTGCCTGGGCGGTTATCTCTTTTCTACTGAACATGAGTGAACGCGAGTTGTACGCTACTGGACTTGACTGGGCGGTAAACAGTAGGACCCTCACGCGTCGTCGGCGAGATCAAGCGGTTCTAGCGGAGTTACCTCCCATCTATGTTTTCGAAAAGGTGAATGTTGAATGGCTTGATTTTACAACCACGACTGCGTCGTAAATGTTTATTTTCTAACAAATGCCTTGTCATATTTACACGATACTTCAGATCTAAAAAACGCAATAAATAAGCTTTCCACAGATATGAATTTTATGCAGGTTTTGCCCCCCATAGAACTAAATTTCACGAAAGATGTACACCGTTTTCAGTGCCGCCTTCGGTGGACTACCTTCGGTGCGAAACGTTTTTGATCGAACTCTTGGTCACGTGGTCTGCGTTTTGCATCGGACATCTTCGACAAGGATGAAAGCCACATAACGAATCACTTTTAATCTGCAGTTACTTTCATCTGTGTAAAATTATTCATAAATTGAAATCCTTTCGAAAAATGACATGCCAGCTGGGCTATGTTTTCTTCTTTTAAGTCTTCATCACGAGCAATTTGTCCCGGCATGCAATTTCTCCATGGGTGGCGGAAACGGAAATCACCGTTTTTTCGTTCACGGGATATCGGTTGTTGTTGTTATTTGCTTTGTTTTCATTAAATTTTGCTATGTTTTGTTTCATAAATGCACGTCTACGCAATACCTATAGAGCTTGCTTCGCAAGCGGCCGCTTCGCGGCCGCGTTCCGCTCACTATTATCGCATACCATTGTAAAGCTTATTTTCCGTACATTCGGGATTTCGCAGTTACATCATGAGATGGCAGGTATAGAACGAGCTATAACTGAAAAAGTCCCATATACTTCCTTAAAGGAGAACGAAGGCTGGTAACAAGGTGAAGTAAAACAGCATCACTCATTGGCCCATGGTTGAGCGACCTTTTCTGAGGCCCCGCGTGATTGGTGCAGTCGGTTTTTTGCGCGTGGTCGCCATGGCCAGGGGTCCACGAAACCGCCACGAAACACAGCGGGGCCAACGAATGGCGGATAAATTTTAAAACGGGAGATCAACATGTCCCGGGAAATGTTTATAATAAACTCAGATGGGCAGATTTGACGAGCTAGTCATCAATGTTAGATACTTTGGTAGTTTATGCTCGCGTTACGTGAAATTTTCAGGAATATGGAAGCAGATTTTACTATTTCTCGAACGTTTATCTTAGATCATACCAAACTCATTTGGCGTTGAATCGCGCATTTTCGGTCAATTATTTTTCTTCCTCTCCTGATTTCATTTTACCCGTATTACAAAACAAACCAACCGTATACTAGTCAGATTTATTTAAATTTTGGCTTTCTGAAAATGTATAGTTTTAATAATGTTTCACTCAAAGTAAACGCGAAAAAATTGCAAAGTAATCCATAACATGGGAACTCAGTGACACGTCAAAATGCGTCTTCATGGGTTTAGCGAACATCCGTCAAAACGCGTCTTCATGGGTTAGGCGAACATGCGTCAAAACCCGCTTATATGGGGGAAAGAGTTAATAGCCTTGATTCCAATTGATCTATAGCAATCCATAGAAAGGTCTACAATTTTTTGCTTATAAGAATGTAACATATACAGGGGTCACAAATTTTTTTTTCAGTTGGTCGCCATTTGTCGAGTGAGGCTAAAAATCTACTCGCCACATTGGCGACCTAAAGTTTTATTCACTCGCCAATCCCTAACGACCTTTCGATGTAATAAAGTGACAGACAAATCAGTCTTTCCAACAACATGATAATCCAGTGTTAGTTTGAAAAATAAAAGAGAAAAAAAATACCCTCGAAATTTTGCGCGAAGGAAACGAAACGATTGTGTGT
>JAVTVY010028470.1:0-111189 GCA_036873755.1 Hanleya hanleyi
TTCATGCTCTCCTTGGAGGAAGCCACAAGAAGAAAGGCACTCGGAAGCCGAAGAATCCAAGCGAGGATAAAAGACCCTTTCCAGAAAAATGGGATGATGCCTGTCAACATGCATTTGAAATGTTGAAATCAAAACTAATTTCTAGCCCATTACTGGGCTACCCTGACTTTAAACAGCCATTCATAGTGGAGACAGATGCCAGTTTCGCAGGCCTCGGTGCCGTTCTTTCTCAAAAGAATGATGATGGCAGCATACGCGTCATCGCATATGCGAGTCGTGGTCTCCGACCAGCTGAGAGGAATGATTCTAATTATAGCTCTATGAAGCTGGAATTATTAGCGCTCAAATGGGCTGTGACTGACAAGTTCAGAGATTATCTCATCGGTTCAAAGTTTACAGTTTTCACTGACAATAATCCTTTGTCATACTTGAACACTGCTAAGCTAGGAGCCACGGAAATGCGTTGGGCAGCGCAGTTGGCTCAGTTCGATTTCAACATCATATATCGATCTGGACGGAGTAACGGGAATGCTGATGCCTTGAGCAGAAAAGTACACTCTCAACTCGACGAGATGGTTGGTGGCACACTCGTTCCCGAGAGACTACGGAAACAGATTCAAGACTGTATGGTTGAAGTTTCTGTGGAGGAGGCCCATTTGTCTGTCTCTGTGGAGGAAGTGCAGACCCGGTCGAAAAAGGTTTCACCTGCCTTTTCGGCATCGGGGACTTTACCTTCATATTCTAAAGCAGAAATTCTCAAACTCCAACAGCAAGATGATCATATTCGCCGGTTCAATTCATATTTTGTGCAGGGCAAACAGCCCACAAAATCTGGATATACAAGAGAACCAAAAGCAGTTAAGGTTCTGTTACGTCATCGGCATGACATAGTGTGTAAAGATGGTGTGTTACACCGTAGGGTACTCGACAAAGGAGTAACTCTGTTGCAACTCATCCCTCCCACCTCACTGCGGGCAGCAGTGATGCGTAGTCTTCATGATGACTTGGGTCACCAAGGAACTGAACGTACTCTTGCTATGGTCCAGAAGAGATTTTTCTGGCCAGGGATGGTTACCGAGGTGGAACAATATTGTAAAGCCTGTGAGCGCTGTGTCGTCGCCAAGTCTCAACCACAAGTCCGTCCCAAAATGGGTAGTCTCCTAGCCAAGAAACCCTTGGAGGTGCTGGCTATAGACTACACGTTATTGGAGAGGCCTTCTGATGGACGTGAGAATGTTTTGGTGCTGACCGACGTATTCACTAAGTTCACCCAGGCAGTTCCCATCAAGGATCAGAAAGCCATCACCGTCGCTAACACTTTGGTCAAGGAGTGGTTTGTCAGATATGGCATACCAAAACGAATCCACAGTGACCAGGGAAGAAACTTTGATTTCTGAGGTGATTCAGGAGTTGTGCAAAATGTATGGGGTACAAAAGAGTCGTACTACACCCTACCATCCCCAAGGCAATGGCTTGGTTGAACGATTCAACCGCACCATGCACAATCTCCTGAGGACTCTCGAGGTAAAACAAAAACGACAATGGCCCAAGTTTCTACCCGAGTTACTGTATGCCTATAACGCCACTCCTCATTCGTCTACGGGCTACTCTCCCTATTATCTGTTCTTTGGGAGGGAGCCTAGGCTGCCTATCGACCAGCTTCTGTTGGATGAACCAGAGAATAGTGACTATGATGGAGATGTGAAGGAATGGATTACCCTTCACTACAACAAAATGAGGGAAGCCATGGATATTGCCGGTACGAAGGGAGAGAAAGAGGCTCTTCAACGTAACCAACGATGTAACATGAAAGCCAAGGATTTCAATATCCCTGTAGGTGGTAGAGTTTTTCTCAGAAACCACAAACCCAGAGGTCGAAACAAGATCCAAGATAAATGGGATTCTACTCCTTACCGTGTAGTTTCACGTATCGACCCCCTCAATAATGTCTACAGGGTGGAGCCTTTGATAGGTGATGGTCCGCCAAAGACCATTCACCGAAAAGAGATGTTGGACACTGGAGCATTGTGTCAAGCAGCCCCAGAAATGGCGATATCTGATGCATCTTTAACTGATGCTTCACCGGTTGTGGATGTACAGGAGTCCCCATCTGAGTGTGATGTTGATGAGGAAGAGGATGAACTTGACCTAGAAGGGGTCACCCAGACTCTCAACTCCTCACCAACATCTGGTACGATCAGGGACATGATTCCCGAAGAAATGAATATCCATCAACCCACAGTGGTTAGGTTTGATGAATCCAGACCACCTGAGCAGGATGCCACAGGCACAGGAACTGATGATGCATCAGTTGAACCTGAAGCTGTGATCGATGAGCCTGTTAACGATGATTGTCCACCATTACGTCGTACTTTACGTAGTACTGCAGGACAACATCGGAACCCACAACATCTGCCCCAAAGTACCGTTCAACTGCAGGAGAATAACACTTCTCCTGATCCGATGTTGAGCCAGGCTATGTTAGCCGATCTGATAAAGAGTCAGGCATTGCTGGCGCAAGCCATCCTTGCAGGGCAAAGGAATTATTGAGAAGTCGTCGTGGACGCCGACTTAAAGTGGGGGCAATTGTAACAGGGTAAAATCTCTTGCTACAGAGATACAGTACTTTAAAGCATGGGCTTAATACTGTATGCTCAATAGACACTGTAGTATACATGATATGTATTTAACCAGGGAGATAACAGCACATGGATTTGGTCAGTCTGTCTACTTTCCAGATCATAAAGTAGCCACCCACTCTTTATCTACCCACCAGGGGTGATCTGAGTGCAGGCATCTGGCTCTGGTATCAGGATTGTGGTCTGGGAGTAGTGATATTCAGAAACTCTTAATTTGTGAAAATTATTTAATATTTTCACAATAGTTTTTGGTGCCATCTTCCATTGATTATGGAGTGATATATACTTGTTATGTACTCCATATACTGGAACCCATTTCATTTCGCGTCGGGCCGTTTCCACAGAGATTTCCTTACTCTAGGAACTGGGGATTATATCCTTTCGCGTAGGTGTAGGAGGAGTGATGGGACACCAATCTGGGGGTTAACTGACCATTCCCTGGGAGAGGAGACATAGATTGACTTGAGGATCCTGGAGAAATCATGTATTTTATAGTCATGCGGTCTTTTCCCTGAGAGTTGCTGGGAGCTGGTTTTTGATCAAATTCCTGTTCATGGCCATGACCATGGATGATTCATTTATCTGGGGATGATCAACTGGACCTTGTTGAGTGCCACACACTGATTTAACATGCAGGGGTTTTTATGGAAATCGTAGTTTTCTGGATATGAATAAACTCAATGTATATACCACACCCTCAATCCCGGACTTGCGTGAAGTTTATATAGGGCGATGGATTTCGTGACCTTACATAGGATTAATATCAATGATTGGGGACGGATCATGGGGTAACATAACGACGTTAATACTGCATTGGAAGTCTTCTCTCACCATTTCACCACGATCTATGATGAATGCTTTCCCGTTTTAACTAAACCTATTCAGAAGACCAAAATTATAAAACCATGGGTAACTTCTGGTATATTATCTTCAATCCGGGAAAAGAACCGACTCTATATGCTCCAGCTTAAACACCCAAATCCGTTGATTAGGACGCAATACCGACAATACAGGAATAAACTTAACCACACTTTTATAAATTGCAAAGAAAGCTTACTTCCATAACAAATTCAAGGAATGTCATAATGATATCAAGGGTACCTGGAAAACGATAAACCAGTTGCTTAATCGGCAAAAAACAACGTCTCTGCCAAAGATGTTCAATATCGATAGTGTTGAAATTACAGATTCAACAAGTATCGCCAATAAGTTTAATGAATATTTCTGTTCAGTCGCTAGTAATTTGGCTGAAAAAATCCCAGAGGTGGACGGTAGATTTACTGACTATCTTACAGACATTTTCCGAACGATTTCAAATTCCGACAATGTACATCTTCCGAGATAGCAGAAATTATCATGAATTCCAAAATTAGTACAGCTGGACTCGTATGTCACTTCTCAAACCTGTCGCTCAAACTATCAGTTTACCTCTATCAAAAATTATCAACTTATCCGTCCAGTCCGGTATCGTTCCGTTAGAAATGAAAACAGCTAAGGTGACCCCCATACAAAAATCTGGTGACAAACATGTATTTAAAAATTACAGACCCAATTCGGTATTACCATGTCTTAGTAAAATATTAGAAAAGTTTGTTGCTAATAACATCAATGACTATCTTGAAGAATTTGCTATTTTATTCAGATCGAACCACTCCACCTACTTCGCAGTACTGTCGTTATATGAATCACTGATTGCTGCCAAGGAATCCAAATTGTACAGCATTGTCACGTTTCTAGATCTTTCAAAGGCGTTCGACAACGTTCTCCACTCTATACTGTTAAAAAAATTGGAACACTATGGATTCCGTGGATTAAGCAACCAGTGGTTCAAAAGTTATTTAAGTGGTCGTCTGCAGTCTGTTTCGTATAATAGAACAATATCTAAAGCAGAAACAAATTACATGTGGTGTCCCTCAGGGTTCCATCCTGGGACCGATACTATTTCTCATTTATATCAATGATGTAATACTAGTCTCAGATATTTTGAAAATCATTCTATTCGCCGATGACACGAGTGTAACTCTGTCCAATGCTAATCCACAAGTCCTCTTTGACATCATGTCACAGGAACTAACTTTATTACATAACTGGTTCTCGTGTAAATTGTCGTTAAATATTAAAAAGACAAAATTTATGTTGATTTCACCCAACTGTAAAAGAAACGTACCATTTACGCCGGAGTTGCATGTAATGGGGTATGGCATTGAGAGAGTTGATTGTTTTAAGTTTCTCGGAGTAGGCCTATACCTGATTGAAAAATTAAATTGGAAAAAATCATATCAACGAACTCTGCAAGAAAATATCGAGAAACATTGGTATCATTAATTCAGTCAAGCAATGTCTAAATAAAAGAACCCTTTATATCTTGTACTACTCACTCATTTATCCCTATCTATCTTATTGTAATATCATTTGGGGCAACACTTATATTAGCCACTTAAAACCTCTAATTCTCCTGCAAAAAAGAGTAATTCGAATTATTTCCCTTTTGAATAAATTCGAACACTCAAGTCCTTTGTTTGCCAGCCTCAAAATACTGCCGAACTTAATCGATATGTTATGTTGCAATTCTGTCAGAAATTCAGCCATCATTGCTCATTGTTGCCCAAACCATTCCATAAGTACTTCACCAAATTATCTGACGTACACAATTATCCTACCAGGGGTTCCTCATACAAATTATATAGACCCTTCTTCCGAACTGATCTTTCATTTCACACACCTAAAATCAAAGCCCCTAGAGAATGGAACAAGTTACCCTCCGACTTACAAAAATGTACATCCATATCATTATTCAAAACACTCGCGAAACAATACTTACAAACAGATAACACTACACCCATATACATTCTTAATTATACACATACAGTATAAACCAATGGTTGTATTTTATTTACCGCACTCTCTAATAATTACTTTTTATTCCTCACCATCTCACAAACATAAATTGAAAACATAAATCTTTTGTAAATGTATATGCCTTTTGTATTATGCTGGGATACCACAAGCCCGCTGGGGTTTTCTCCCGCCGATCACCATATCCTTCTTTTTTATCGACTTCTGTGTATATATCATTACATCATGTGTTTATTTGTTATCAATTTCTCGGTTGGTGAATAAAAAATTTCAATTCAATTCAATTCATCCTCCCTAACACCGCTTTGACACTCGACTTAATGCACATTCCTCCTTAACCCCGATTTGGCACACAACTACAGGTACACTTTGGTGGAGAAATATGTTTATATAGCTGAAACGAATCTGAACATAATAGTTATGAAATATAACTAACCCTAAGTCCTAACCCGCTTTAGTTGACACTCACCTACATTCCTCCCTAAGACCGCTTGGACGTTCGACTTCACATACATTCCTCCTTAACCCCGTTTTGACACTCCATTTCATGTACATTTCTCCAAAACACCGTTTTGTCACTCGACTTCACATACATTCACCCCTAATACCGCTTTAACACTCGACTGGATATACATTCCTCCCAAACACCGCTTTGACATTCAACATCATTTACATTCCTCCCTGACGCCGCTTTGTCATTCGACTTAAAGTTGAATTGAATTGAATTGAAATTTTATTCACCATACAGAGAAGATATGTATATAAATCAATGTAGAATGCGTCCATATTGTCCGTATATTGGCGGGAATAAAACCCTTGCGGGTTTTTTTTATCCCTAAGAATATATATGTTGTAAAACATTAAACAGCGAGAGTATAATTATATATATGAACAGATGGTGAATAGAAATAGTTAAGTAAATATAGTCTGACATTATTCAGTTGTACCATTAAATATGAATTGTCCGGTAAAGATAATAAGTGCATGTATCCATGTCAGCAATACGTTAAATAATCAGATATAATAAATAATGTGTACCTTTCAAATAAAGTAATATTGAGTTACCGAGTGTGATGATCACTTCCTGTTGCGCTCGTGATATTTTTCATTAGTTCGATTTTAAATAGGGATTTTGAAGTAATGTACTTTAAATTAGCTGGGAGAATGTTCCAGATACGTGAGCCTTTCAATTTCAAACTATAGAAAGAGAGTTGAGATGAACAAGATGCTCTGAACAGATTGAAATTTGAGTGCCTGGTTGGATAGTTGTGTACAGTGGATTGTTTTGTAAAGTAATTATGATACGCGAAAGGAAGAAAAACATTATGGTGGATAAATTTGTGGACAAATATTAAGGTGAGGTAATCGTTCATTTTCCCCATTGGTAATATATTAATCTGTTTGAATATAGGTGCAGTATGAGAGTATTTGTCGCTAAAGGTGATGATTCGAATTAGTCTTTTCTGTAATAAGACAAGTGGTTGAAGATGGGAGGAGTAAGTTTTGGCCCAACATACATTACAATAAGAAATGTAGGAGTAGAATAAGGAATAATAAAGAGTCATTAATGCTTGCTTGGTTAGGCAGTGCTTTATGTTATTGATCACACCAATATTTCTAGACAGTTTTGAACATAGCTGATCTATATGCGTTTTCCAATTCAGTCTGTCATTGAAGAATATTCCTAAAAATTTGTAACTGTCTACGTGTTCAATGTCTTGGCCTAAGATTTATGAAGATTGGATGCTGGTTTTCGGGTTGGTTTGATAATCATGTATTTCGTTTTTTTTATATTCAATGACAGTTTATTACAAGAGAACCAATCTTGAAGCTTAATTAGTTCATCAGACATTGTTTTGATTAGAATGAATGGATCGGGGTTAGAGTATGTGGCGCTTGTATTGTCAGTAAATAATATAATATTAAGAACAGTGCAAGCTTTGAGAATATCATTTATATAAATCAAAAAGAGAAGAGGACCAAGTATCGAACCCTGAGGCACACCACAGGAAATCGCATGATGCTCAGATAGCGTGTTCTTAAGAGATACACATTGATATTGAGAAGTTCAGTAACTACTACATTTACATTTCCCCTAAAACCGTAATATTGAAGTTTCTGCAAAAGTATTTCGGGGTTGACTGTATCAAAAGCTTTGGATAAGTCCAAAAATGTGGTAATATTATATTTCATTCACCGTAAAGCTAGAGAGGTTGAGTGGTTCGCACGAAATCCGTACTGACTAGGACAAATTATGCTGTTTTCTTCCAGAAACGAATTTGTCCTTGTGGCGACGAGTTTCTCTAGTATTTTACTTTAGACAGGGTAAAAAAGATATGGGCCTATAGTTTGCTATAGAGTTAGTGTCGCCAGATTTGACAGGCGTCACTTTGGCAATTTTCAGAGGATTAGGAACTATACTTGACTGGAAAGATAAGTTAACAATAAAAGATAATGGAACGACAATATGTTGAGAAACAGTTTTGATTAGTGACATATGGACTCCATCGCTTCCATTTGTCAATTGCGAAATGGTATTAATAACTCCCTGTGGTGTGCAAGGTGCTAAGAATAGTTCGGCACAATATGTCTCGTTGAGGTAACTATCAAATTTCTTAGTCGTAATTGGAATTTTAGATGCTAGCTCAGAAGGGAAAGTGCAAATGTATTCGTTCATATGATTTGCTATTTCCAAAGAATCAGTGGTCTCATGGCCGTTAATGTTGACCATTTGCGGTAATATCGATGTTTTTTCCGTTGTATTAGTTCACTAATCGTTTTCCACGTGTTCTTTATATTATTGTTGTGGTCGTTAAATTTAGCTTCATAATATTTCTTCTTTGCGTGTTTTAAGGCGTGGTTTAATTTATTACGATAACGTTTGTACTGTACAGTATTTTCTAGTGTTTTTTTGGACAATTGAAGTCTGTATAGTCTGTTCTCCCGTATGGATGTCAGAAGACTTGGTGTTATCCAGGGTTTGATGATCTTTATTTTTGGTGGCCGTTTCGTAATAATTGGGAAACATTCGTTGTAAATAACATTGAATCTGTTAGAAAATGATTGCATGGCGTTATTGACAACTTTCTCGTCAGGTTCAAGGCTCCATCTTCGTGGAAGTTGGTGAAAATATTATCAATTAGAGTAGCTGAATGTCATTTAACACGAGTAGACTTTGTTATTTTTGGGAAGAAATAAAATGACTTCAGGGTTTCACAGAATTGTTTTGTTGGGTAATGGCTTTGTGCTTTAAATAAATCGATATTGAAGTCCCCCATTATTGTACAATTTTTCTTTTCGGATTTTAATATCTCTAACAATCGTACTAGCTTTGTGTTGAAGTAATCTACATTTTTATTAGGTGGGCGATATATTATTCCGATCACATGCGAAATGTTCCTGTCTATTAATTCAAGGAATAAAGACTGATATTCGTCGTTGCAGTCGGAATGTGAAAGATCCTTACGGATAGAACAATTTACGTCATCTCTAATATACAAGATTATCCCACCCCCTATTTGTTTTTCCTGGGTAATGGAAAAGGTTTACAACCGGGGATGTTGTAGAGCTCCTCAGGCGCTGGATCGAGCAAACTTTCAGATATTCCGATAGCAGAACACTTATGACGGAGGTCGTGCAGGCGAGTGTCAATTAAAGCGGGATAGAACTTAGGCTTATCTATGTTTCATAACTATCATGTTCAGGTTCGTTTCAGCTATAAGTATATTTCTCCACCAAAGTATACCTGTAGTCTTTTGTCAAATCAGGGCTAGGGAGGAATGTACATGAAGTGGAGTGTCAAAGCGGTTTTAGGGAGGACTGTTCGAGAAATCGAGAGTCAAAGTGGTGTTAGGGAGGAATGTACGTCAAGTCGAGTGCCAAAGTTATGTTATGGAGAAATGTAAGTGAAGTTTAATGTCAAAGCGGTTTTAGGGAAGAATGTTAGTGAAGTCGAATGTCAAAGTGGTGCTAGGGAGGAAACTACGTGAAGTCGATTGTCAATTAAAGCGGGGTAGGACTGAGATACAACACATATCACGAATCGTTAGATTCTTGGTATGTGCTTTAGAATAGGTTAACCAGAAGACTATTCTGTGAAGTCATGTGACGCAGTCAGTATGTCGGCACCTCTTCCCACTTCCCTTATATGTGTTGTAATTAAGGTTAGGTATGTTCATAACTATCAAGTCACAAGCTGCATTGTTAAATAATATGAACTTTTCAAAGTGTCACTGCAAACTCGCTCAAGAAAAAAAGTTTCAAACTGTCGCAGCAATCTGCCGTCCCACAGAATATACTGTATTAAAGTGTCGTTGCAATCTGTCGTTCACAAAAAGAATCTCAAACTCTCACAGCAATCTGTCATCCGACTTCACGTACATTCCTACTAGACCCCGATTTGACACATAACTACAGGCTCTCTTTTGTGGAGAAATATGTCTTTTTATAGCTGAAACGAACCTGAACATGATAGTTATGAAACATACCTAACCCTAGGTCCTGAAAAGATTTAATTTGACTTCATATACATTCCTGCCTAACACCGATTTAACACTCGACTAAAAATGCCTTCGTCCCTAATACCACTTCGTCATTCGACATCATGTACATTCCTCCGTAACACCGCTTTGACACTCGACTTCACGCACATTCCTACTTAACCCCAATTTGGCACACAACTACAGGTACACTTTGGTGGAGAAATATGTTCATAGCTGAAACGAACCTGAACATAATAGTTATGAAACATAACTAATCCTAAATACAACACATATAAGGGAAGTGAGAAGAGGTTCCGACATACTGACAGAGCCACCTGACTTCACAGTATAGTCTTCTGGTTAACCTATGCTAGCGAATCTAGCGATTCTTGATATATGTTGTATCTCCGGTACGCTTTTATTATATCTGTTCATGTGGCAACTTGGATGATATGACCACACGGCCCCTAGCACCGGCATAAGCGGTATTAGATACAAAATAAGTCCTAATCCGCTTTGATTGACACCCGATTTCGCATACTTTCCTCCCTAAGATCGCTTGGACGTTGGACTGTACATATATTCCTCCTTAACCCCGTTTTGACACTCCATTTCATGTATATTTCTCCAAAGTACCGTTTTGTCACTCGACTTCACGTATATTCCCCCATAACACCGCTTTGACACTCGACTTGACATACATTCCTCCCAAACCCCGCTTTGACATTCAACATCATTTACATTCCTCCCTAACGCCGCTTTGTCATTCGACTCAAAATCGAGTGTCAATTAAAGCGGGATAGAACTTAGGCTTATGTATGTTTCACAACTATCATGTTCAGGCTCGTTTCAGCTATAAACATATTTCTCCTCTAAAGTGTACCTGTAGTTTTGGGTCAAATCAGGGTTTGGGAGCATTGTACATGAAGTCGAGTGTCAAAGAGGTGTTAGGGAGGAATGGTGAAGTCGAGTGTCAAAGTTATGTTAGGGAGAAATGTAAGTGAAGTTTAATGTCAAAACGGTTTTAGGGAAGAATGTAAGTGGAGTCGAATGTCAAAGTGGTGTTAGGGAGGAAACTATGTGAAGTCGATTGTCAATTAAAGCGGATTAGGACTTAAGGTTAGGTATGTTTCATAACTATCAAGTCACAATCTGCACTGCTAAATAATATGAACTTGTCAAAGTGTCGCTGCAAACTCGCTCAGGAAAAAAAGTTTCAAACTGTCGCAGCAGTCTGCTGTCCCACAGAATATACTGTATCAAAGTGTCGTTGCAATCCATCGTTCACAAAAAGACTCTCACACTCTCGCAGCAATCTGTCGTCCGACAAAATATAGCTTGTCAAAGTGTCGCTGCAATCTGTCGTCCGGCAGAATATACTTTGTCAAACTGTCGCTGCAAACTGTCATCGAAGAAAAGGAGGGTCAAATTGTCGCTCTAACCTGCTGTCTGAGAAGATTATCCACCATAAAACCATCTACCCTCCACCCCAACCCCTTACAACTATTTCATTTTATATTGTTTAGGGGATGGACTCCTCATCCATTCGTGATGTACAGTTTCAAGCTGTGTCAGCAACCTGTCGTCCGGCAGAATATACCTTGGCAATGCGTTGCTGTAAACTGTCGCCGAGGAAAAAGAGAGTTAAACTAAAACCCATCCACCATCTTTCAAAGCGCCAGGTAGGAAAGATTTATTAGGTCAAGTAGGCGTTCCATGACTTATATCTGAGTTATAGCTGCCAAATTTTAAATAATGTAAAAATCTCCAAGATATATTCTTGATTTGCTGTTGTATAACCTTTGGACATGGACACGATTTTGAGTAGGGTTGATTGTCTAATTTTTTTCGGCTCTGTTTTGGTCTTATCATTCTTCCTATCTCATACTAACACACAGAATATCCACGGATGGTTGGCTCATCAAACGGATTAAAACTAGTCCGTCACAGAATCACTCGATTTGGTGACGGAACCACGGGTTCGAATTTTAAGTCTTTGATCTGGATAGTTTGATATAAAGTACACATTTTCTCCAAAAAATTATTCATAGAATGAATTTATCAGTTTTCGTCATAACATTAAGACTGATCTGTTATTTTGTCAAGTGTAAACGTCCTGTCAAACGGATATCTTCGCTACAGATGCTATTAGATGGATTGGTATCAAACTTCAAGCGGGATCAATCTCCTCATTTGACTTATCTGTAATATGGAAAATGCCTTTCAGTAAATGCAAATTTCTATCTTGCTGAATCTAGAATTTCCGGAGTTGGAAAAATAATTCACGCATTCGCAGGTGGGAAAAATTAACGACGTCTGGCGACTAAAAAGCAACCATATGACTCCACAGGAAATCTTCCGTCGGTACCCCACACTCAGACCCGAGAATACGGTGGATTCTCGGACATAGTCTTAGTATCTCAGCTGTGTTTTCATGGCAGGTGTCATCTGGGAACTATAAAGTATTCACACGGCCGATAGCACGAGTGCCGTGACCTAAAGTTACTAGACAGGCAAATTGTCAGACTGTATTGAACAGTCTCGTGCACTGGTCCTGACCCACGACATACAACCCGCCACCCTGTCTGGATTGAAGAAGTGGGAAAGGAAGATCTATAGAGATAAAAAAGCAGAGAAATACAATAAAACCGAAAACAATTATTTTAGTAAATGTATGCTGGAAATACAAAATTAAGTGCCGCATAGCATACAAATCCTGAAATAAAGATCTCTGCTCTACAAGTTATACGTTACCTTTACCCTCAAGAGAAAGCAATAAAATATTGTAGAGAATGTTTATTAGTCACACTACCATTTTCTCTAAATATTGTTGGGGAAATTGTCTGACTGCTAAATGTGTATTTGAGTGTCGTAGGTAAGTTTTGCAGGGTTATTACAGTCTATCCCACATGTCTGATTTGTACCTGTATGAAATGCATTATCGCGGGACCAATTTTCAACACTGTCATGTGTCTCTATTTTTGACCAGTTTTAGTGTTTACAATGGCTAAATTGTTTAAAATAACATGGCATCTGATTGAACCAAATGCCAGCTTACCTAGTAAATACTTGTTAGCTCGTGATAACTCCCTAATTGCCTGGTAGATGCCTTTATTCCGTAAATTTGTAACATGCTTTTCTCCTGACAAGAGGCCATGTTGCGAAGCTACATTCCAGACGCTCCGACGTATTTTGGACTTTAAATTTGGACAGTAAACTGTGTAAAAACTTCAGTAATAATTTCTATTGGTATCTAGGTAAATATTTCAGTGGAAATTTAGTGTTGTTTCAGGGAAATTTGGTGAGTTTATTATGTTTTTGTGGATACTATAGTCATGGCTTGAATCGGCTGCAGACAGCTTTCGGTGGCTCAGCCAATCAGCGTAGGTATTGTAGTCACTTGGTTTTACCTCTGGCGGGCTATATAAACCGGAGAGTAAGTATGTTCTTTGCACTTTGCCCCTTGTCGCTGACGAGGTAGGGTCACCTTTTACTATGGGTGACAGATGAATACTGGAGATGACTAATAAAGGGGATATCCTACTAAGGATATACTGGGGACGACAAATAGGATCGTATCATTATGATATCCTATAGGATATATATCCTGGGTTACACATTGCCTTATGTAATGGTATCCTATAGGATATATCCTTAACATCCTATAGTACACTATCCTACAGGATATATATCCTAGATATCCTACTATGTCTAAAATAGTATCCTATAGGATATATCCTTGACATCCCATAGTACACTATCCTACAGGATATATATCCTAGATATCCTACGTCTAAATGGTATCCTGTAGGATACTTCCCCTTAAGCATCATCATGATTAGTATCCTACACAAAGTATACTGTTCTATAGCATAAATGGTATCCTTTAGGATACTAATATCCTAAAAAGCCAAATTTCAGTGTCAATCCCTCTCTAATACAGAATGTACACGCTTAAAACTAAAGTGTTGAAACTTACTCGTAAAGTGTTGAAATAACCCTTTAAGTGTATCCACAGGGACTGCTCTTTAAGTGTTGTCCCTGCGGACACACTTAAAGGGTTATTTCAACAGTTTACGAGTAAGTTTCAACACTTTAGTTTTAAGCGTGTATGTTATTGTTGATGTCAAGGATATGTATCCTTAAGCCATATGCTCAGGACGCAAATATAGTTACTGTCCTTGTACGTTCCTTCCAGGATACTGTATCCTAGTATCCTATATTCTATAGGATATATATCCTGAATGTGCCAAATTTGATAATAACCCCATAAATATCACTCACGGATAATTGGTATTGCTGGTATCAAGGATATGTATTCCTGAGCCTTTCATGAAGAAGACTCGGAGTATAACCCATTGATCAGAGGATACTGCAGAGGGTGAAAGTCCCTACCGGAACTGCAGGTGGACCGGGTTTGTGGCCCTATTCTTGGCTTTGGCGAATGGGATTGTATATCCTCCAGGATACTGTGTCTGGGAAACATGATCTATGGTACCGGCAATGCTGAGATAATGTTTGAGTGTATATCCTTCCGACATTATATACTAAACGTGCCTGTCAGAGATTAGTTATACTTGAACCCATCTAGGATATGTATCCCTACACCTTTCAATGAGGAGAACTGAGCCCCGTTGATAAAGCATATCCACTTTAGAGGACACTGCAGAGGGTGAAAGTCCCTGGGTCCGGAACTGCAGGTGGACTGGGTTGTGGACCTTACTCTGGGGAATGGGGCATATATCCTTAAGGATACCCAGATCATAGCTACAAGTATTACTATTGCCTGGTATGGAACTATGGGTGGGTGGCCTTTATTATCCTAATAGAAGATACTGTAGTGGGAGATGTCTGGAGATGTTAGTTCTGAAATCCAACCGTTCCATCCTACCTAATATACCCTGACGTACGGCCGAAATACTCGCTGAGATATCCTTAACATATCGTGATGGGAATATCGTGAATATCCAACATAACTTAACATATCCTACGGATATCCCGCATATATGCTGCAGCGTAAGCGGTATTCAAGCCATGATTATTGCGATCAGCCGCTATATTAAATTGTAGAATAGTTGTTATCGCGGTCCTGAAAGCGACTATATAATTGATACCGGTACCCAGTATTCCATGTGCATATTCCGTTTTGATAAAATATCCGGAAGTATCCTTACGCATGTAAATACCTGTATATATATATATATCATGTTGCACTTTATTGTTGATAATACAAGCATTATCTTTGAACGTTGAATTATTGCCTTGTCTCCATCCTTTATAATTATGCGAATGCCTTTGTGTATCCTTATGGTACTGGAAATGTATCCTCATATATCCTTAAAGATATCCTTCGAATATCCTTATGGTACTCAAAATCTATCCTGAGATATCCTCAGAGGTATCCTTTGGGTATCCTTCTTGTCCTGCCAGACTGGTCGCTAATGTAGTATCCTGAAACTATCCTGAGGGATATCTGGATATCCTCGAAACAAGGTGACCTGGATGTAATTGCGATGTAATGATGTCCCATAGTCCTCTGCTATCATTTCCACTGGTGGATTTGACTTAGATGAAGTCGACCCCTTACCAACTCGATATACCACGAGTATCTGGCGAATAGTGGCGGACCCGTGTAACGAGCGCCATCCAGTGTAGACTGGGAATAAGACGCTACTAAGAAGAGATTTGATTATGCATTAATGTGATACCCTATGAGAAGACCAGTACAGATGTCCCTATGAGAGGGCCAGTACAGTTGATGTGCCTATGAGAGGGCCAGTACAGTTGGGTCTATTAGAGGGCCATTACAGTTAAGCCTATGAGAGGGCCGGTACACTTGGGTCTATTAGAGGGCAATTACAGTTAAGCCTATGAGAGGGCATTTTTAGAATATAAAGTTGTCTATGAGGGTCGTGACACCTTACGTCACTGGTGGCAGCAAAACTATGAAGTGACACACACCAATGGATAAGAAATTCGTTACAATATGTACAAATATATACAAAGTCCCTATCAAAGACGCGAGAAATATGTCCCGGGCACAGTCTCGTATAGACTGGAGATCTCTCTTAGTCAGACTCGTCATCTGATGGCTCCCTCCGGTCTGAGGTAGTACCCCGGGAAGTATGGAACCTCTGGTCGTCACCGTGTCTTGGTACACGGCGTCTCGATGAATGCCGAAGCGCTGTTAATCTTCAATGGCATCTACCTAACTATTAGCCCACAGTTTTAGTTGTGTACGAATCTGTATGAAAGGATAGATAGCCGTCACGAGCTCTCCTACTCGTTATTTTATTGATGACGACTTACTACCGTTGATAATAGCCATCTATGGGGACGTACGGCTGCTTTCGAGGAGGCCACGTAGACCAACGGCACAGCAGCGTCGATCTTCAAGGCACAGAGAGGCGAACTAGTGGGCTCAGTTTTGGTAGATACAACGGTTTATAAATGAAAGCAATAGAAATAAGTGCGGAGCACGTCCCTAGAGCATGTTCCTGGAGTTGAACTCGCATAATGTAGGCAATCCTCAAATAACCCAAGCCGTAATGACAGGCGTAGAGGCGCCAAGAGGAATAAGCAAGACAGCTCATGAAGTGGAAAGATCCGACCGTCATGCAACCTGTGTGCTTTATACGTGTCCTTATATAGTAGGCCCATTCAAGATCACAGATACACGCACATTGTTGTTTTCCATATACCAGAATACAAGCAAGTCATACTAGATATGTCTATGTAAGATGACGAAGAATACTCAAAAATTAAGTTTCTATGTCACGTGGTTGGGCCGCCTGCTTGAATTTTGTGAAAAATTCAACAAGTATTCAAACGAATATGAATCTGCAATCGTGAGAGGTACGGACGTCCAATTTATTACGTTGGAGTTTCAAGAAGGCGTTCTATATGAGTAATTTTCTCCCACTTCCAGATACAAAAACAAATATATAGAACCGTTTTTGTTTCACCTACCACGACTTTGATATTTCTGATAACTTGTTCGGACAGAAAACCACACTGTAAGGAGCGCCACCTCCGGGCGACCATTTCTCAAATCTAAACTTTTTCCATTCAAACTTTTATCTGGACTCCAGTGATTTGCGTATCTATTTCAACCTACTAATATTCTCGGTGTGGGAGCCATCAAGTGGAAACACATGAAGTGTTCTCTCTAAAAAAACTTGAGTGTTGAGTGAAATGTACCTGTTCACTCTGAGTTACTTTTCACTCGACTTGAGTTACTTTTCACTCAACTTGAGTTAAAACTATTCAAGTTCACTTAACTTGAGCGTGATGAATTTCCACTCTTATGCTTGAATGAATGTCACTCAAGTTGAGTGCATTTAACTCCAGTTGAGTGAAAATCTCACTCAAGTTTTGAGTGGGATGAATTTCCACTCTCACTTGAGTGAAAATTCACTCAACTTTTTTCAGAGAGTTCAGAAACGAGTGACCCATGTGCCGGTATCCAATAAAAAGCTATATTCGAAAAAAAGAAAAAGATGTTTTTGAAATTTGGCAAAAAGTTGAGTAAAATATACCTACACGGCCTAACACACACACATCTACACACATCTATACCTTGTGCCTTACGTCTTAACGTCATGACACAGACAGATGGAGAAGAAAGATCAACAGCAACAAATATAGTTTCATCACATCACACGCAATCTCGGGAAGCCGCGTTGGGTGTATTTACAATTCATGTTTCCATGCTCTTTTCCCCTGTATCAGACGCATCTTCGGCTGCTCTTGTTCAATCAGAAGCCGCCGTTTGGTGTTGCGTCTGTCGTCGGCCATCTTTGCTCTTGTCCAATAGATTATTCTTGGCTACTCTTGTCCAATCAGAAGTCGACATCAGAACTCGAAGGGTGTTGTAATCTTCAGGCATGAGCGATCTTTTGCCTCGTCCGTTTGTTGTAATCGTCTTCTGGCAGTCCAGGATACTGTAACGGCATCATGACCTGGAACAGCTGTTTGAGTATCATGACCGCATTTTCCGGGGCCTCTGTGGAAGGTGCCCCCATATCCTCCACCACGTGACCTTTGTCTTCATGATGGACCTATGGGATGGGGTCGACTTTCATTTCAAGCGACAGCAGGCTATACTGTACATGGACAGCAATGGATGTTTTCTGATGGGCGCGTATGGTGGTGTACGCCTGTTGGGGTTTATCCTGTCCGGCTTCCTTGGCCGCCTCAGCATGAGTATTAATAGCCTCTTCCCAATAGCACAAAAGCTTCTTCACTCAGGCTTCCTTGGAACGTAACCTGATTATGAGCCATCAACCTCTCCATATCAATGGATAGACTCTCAGCAGTCTTGCATCAGTACCAGATCAGTCTGCAGCATCTGCTTCAACTTCTTGTCTTCATGTCGATGCATACTCTTGTGATGCCGCATGATATGGTAGTGCCTGGTGAATGTGCGTTGGCACTCAGGGCATGTATAAGCCATGTTGACGGTCGAATGTCGACTGTGCACGTCTTTGGGATACGCTTGTTTTATGGCTGTAACACAGTAACAACAGCCAAAGCCCAGCTTAACACTTCAACGCCATAGTTCGACAGCTCAAAAAGGACTGATTGGTCAAGATTTCCCATGGAATTGGCACTAATTCAATGAAAAGCAGTGACGCCCGCCAACGCCCGTCGCTACGCCTTAACGTCCTATCTTAAATCTTTAACACCAAATCTTAATGCTTCAACGCCCTATCATAGCCTGTCGAGCGTCCAATCACATGCGGATGCTTTGGCCATTGGTATTTTACCCTTGTTGAATGTGATGTCTTCAACGGAAGTGACGTCATCGCACGCATGTGCGCTCACCTGGTGATGCAACCTGGACCCTTTAAGGCTTGGGTGCACCAGGGTACCGGCGGCGGCATAATCAGGTGAGCAGAGATGTTTGCGATGAGTATTTAGCGTATCGCCCATTTCAACTCCGTCACCCATCATTTTTAAAGGATATTTCTTGTCTCCATTCCACTTGGCAAGTCTATACTATTCTACTTTCTGTTTAATGAATCCGTGACCATAAAATAAAGGGGACTGGCGATCGGCTTAATGTCTTTGAAGGCATGTTCCTTGCGCCTAGATAAGCAGTGATAAGAACCAGACACTTGTTGATTAGTTGACGCGCGCTAAACAACACCTGCAGAGGTAGCAAGTTCTATCGTAAACAGCCGACTTCAGCCGCGTCCAAGCGTCGCTGCCAAACCACTATTCTGCTCATTTTTCATTTTGTATCCGGCCGAACATTTCGCCTGATCAAAGTCGCATTTTAACTTTATTTTAAGGTCCCTGAATGAATCCACAATGAATTGTAGAATGATCCAAATAATGGATTGGTTATCTCTCGTTGTTCTTGAACTTTTGATATATATAATTTGTCGTAAATTCGCGCTCCAGCTTTAGAATGATCTCTCGTAGCGTCTTGTCCATGGATGCTTGAAATAGACCATAAGTACTCTACGAATACCATCAAATTCTCAATTTTGGGACGGCTGATCCCATCCACCTCGTTGGGGGTCTAATAATACCCCAGCCACCAGTCAGATTTTTGGACCGGATTCGGGGCCGCGCGCACATCGCCGGAAGTGACATCATATATAGTAAAATAGATGTTTGTCGAACATTTCGATTACTTTTCAAGTCTGCATAATACCTCTGTTGACCTAGCGTTAAAAAGAATTATCTGGAGATTATTTTTCCTATTTATCTGGACAGAGCATATGAAAAGTAGTTCGCTCATGTGCAAAACTGAAGGAGTTGTTCGGCCGGATTCAAACTGAACCGAGCGTACGTGGGTTTTCCCCTATACGTCATAGCAACGTAGTAAAGGTCAACTATTGGAGGCAGGGATGATAAATGAGCCTGTGAAGTGGAGCATGCGCTGTGGGGAGGATGCGCTGATCCCCTCGGAAGAAGGAGCCCCAGGAAACATCTTGAGTTAGCCAAGGTAGCTACATCTTAAATGGAAGATATCCTCCTGAAAATGACGTCGATTTTCGATTCTTGCATCTGTGGTATAGTCATATGTTAAAACCGGATCCTTTTAAATTACCAGGGATAAATATTTACATTCCAGTATTTAGACGTGTATACCATATAAAAGCTAGGTTGGGTTGATATACTCTACGTAAAAAATTTCGGTGAAATACCGCTGCGTGGTAGAGAACAATGTATATGTGGGTGCGATTTAGTCTAACACTGATTGGCAGATTCCATCCAACTTTTGGCGACTTCGGCCCACATCTCTCCTGTATACTCTAGTATATCGGATAGTTAATGAGATGAAATAAATTGTTGCACGGTATCTGGTTTGAGCGCACTTGACCACTGCACGAATCGCCAATGATTGCAAATATACATGATTGCAAATATACCTGATTGCAAATATACCTGATTGCAAATATACTTGATTGCAAATATACATTCTTTGCGCTGAGAAACAAGGCTTTATTCACATTTGTTCTTTACAAAGTCGTCATTGCAAGAACGATCGGCCAGTAAAGGCTGTTACCCACGTGTAAACCGAATGCTCAACACGCTGCAATCTGGATCAAGATGCACAAGATGCACAACCATGCGAAGCACCAACTCTTACATTGATACACCTGTCAAAACAATTTCGAGAGCTGGAAACCAAGCACAACGAACAGAACAACACAATCTATGTTCGAGATGGGTACACACCCCTTACTAGAAATACGTATGTTCTCCTTCGACCTGTTAGTGGAGATTTTTGTCTGTGCCTCTGTTGTTTTCAAGGAGTTAGACCCGAGGATGTAACAACACGTGACATTAACCGTTTCATCAAAAGTGAAAGTGAAACCAACTTTTTCTATTGCGGATCTAGCGAACTTGATATTTTGTATGGGTATGTCCTCGTTGATTGTAATGGACACCAGCAGAGAGAGGTGTGGTCCAATGTCCAGCCCCATCTTAGTTGGAGTGTGAGAAAAATCTGCCAAAGATTTCAACTGTTTTACGATCAGAACAAAGGTTTGACGTAAAATGGCAGTGATGGCAGTTCTGTTGGCTTCGGGCTTTGGCGGTGTCGTAGCTACACTGATGTTGAAATATTCACGATAGCCCTTCACTCGAGCAATCGTTGCAGTGGGTTGGCAATGGTTTTGAACCCCGTTTCCGTTGCAGTCCTCGGAATTCGGTAGCTTGAAAAATAAAATAAAATAACTGAGTAAATAAATAAATCAAAATGTTAATAATAATAATAATAATAAAGAATAACACACAATAATACAATTAACAGTTGTCTTCACCATATTTTGACATCATCTGAGAATTTAAATCTAAATATGCTGCTCCCACATCTTGGTTATAATGTGGCACAGGGAACAAACGCAGCCTTTGTTGTTCTTGATTGACGTCCCTCTCTCTCTGTCTCTCTCTTCAGTTGGTGTCATTTTATCGGAAAGTAATCCGCATGCTTCCTTTAATCGATTTTTGGAATCCCTGAGCTCATGGCTCACTAAACCTGATAGTTAGTTTATCATTACCGCCCGCCCCTGATTTTCTCGTCGCCCGGAACATTTTTTTTTTAAATTTCTGCAATGTCTAGGACAAGTTATTTCAAAGCAATGTGTGCTGACAAGTATGAATTTCAGCCAGAATTCATATTTGCAAGATGATCCTTTGACAATTATCCTCAATCACCCTCCTACTTTTGTCGCGAAGCCCGCTTATCTTCATCCGTCATTATAATGCTCATACAGCATTATATTCATGCTACATCGTGATGATTGTAATATTACAACGGGATTCCTCGGCTCTGTGAACAATGAACGAAGCAAAAAGTTAAGACCGGTGCACACCTTCGCGGTTCTGTAACTTTGAGTGGGATGTGTTTCCGCTCACATAGTCCTCGTTGTATTTCTCCCTTATCAGGAGATAAAATATAAATCCACATGAAATGGATATTCCCTTGATTCTACCCGCGAAGGATCTCTTCTAATTTGAGGTGTTTCTCCTGGTTTTTCTTCTTAAGCTGATCTTCATGGTAACGGAAGTTATACAGCTGACATGCGCTGTTCGGAGCAGTGCGATACGAGGTACTAATGTCCTACATTATCCTTGTTGAGTGTTGTGCGGAAACTCCGGACTGAATGTCAATCGATATTTTTTCTCTTTAGTAAATAAACACTCAAGCTTTTGATCACATGCTAGCTCATTATCATATGATGTTTATTGGTAGCGCCAACAAATATTGTCACGTGATTAGTTTAATTACGTAATACTTACGACAACGTCGCGAAGGAGTACGGCAAACTCTTGTCTGTTGACGACATCGTGGTTAACTGTGTGATTCAGTGGTTCCTACAGAATCGGTTTGCACCGGCCTTAAGAATTGACAAACCAGTATGTTTACATACTTTTTAGTGGTCAATTATGTGATTGTGCTTTTCGTGAATATAACCTTACTGAACTGGAAATAGTTATAATAACCTAGTCTGTGTGTTAGATGAACAGGCAAAGATTTTGATTGGTTCTTTCAGTTAATGCATTAGGGCCCACTCCGGCGTAAGATTTAATGGTCGAACGGAATCTTTCTACATCATGATTTTTCAAAGAAAATTGAATGTTGGTTATAGAAAGGTATACATCTGCCCTATCAGGTGTGAGGTGTCTCACCTGGATAAAGCGTATATCAACTAGTCCCCCAAGATTGAGCTGCCTTAAAATTCAACATTCTGATAGGCCAAAAAAATCGAGTTACTGTACCGAGACTAAATCAATTCGAGTTAATTTTCCATTTAATTTATGGAAATCCGCAAACTAATCTTGGATTCAGTGAACATATACGCGATGGTATAACAGTGCTCGTCGGTGTTCTTTTCTACAAGGAACCGACTGTATCATGTGTATCGCATCAACATATTAAATATTCATAACACTGCAATTTTAATGCACAAATGTCTTAATAACTTGTGTCCCGAATATCTCCAGAATGTTTTTACCCTTGTCACCTCTCGTACTAGAGCGGGCTCATCCGATGTTCTCCGTGTTCCCTTTGCAAGAACAGAACTTTTCAAGTTCAAGTTCAAGTTCAATTTCAAGCGTTCATTTAGTGTTCACGGTGCCACTACTTTCAACTCTCTTCCGGGCACCATCAGACAGTCACCCAGTCTCAATAGTTTTAAGAAAGCCTGTTTTAAGTTCTTCATTGAAAGTTTAAAAATCTACTTAACTTTTTATGTTCAACCTGACATTTTGTTTGGCAATTGTTATACTGAATTATTTTAGTCCATCTTAAGAGTTTAACAAATCTACTTAATTTTTTAGTTTGACCTGTCAGCTTTTAGTAATTCGTATACTGAATTATTTTAGTATCCACTTGATTTGATCTCTTTTTGCATTATTATTATTATTGTTAGTATTATTATTATTTTGTTTAGTAATTACTGGATTATTTTAATTCAAACTGAATTTTTTTAACTAATCTATTATTATTATGTTATCATGTTCGACCTGGCAGTTTCTTTTTAGTAGTTCTTATGTTGAATCATATTAGTATCCGCTTAGTTTAAACTCTATTTGCAATGTTATTCTTTTCCTGATATGTATTGTTGTTTTAATTATCTTTGTTTATTGTTATAATACTCGACTTTCATGTAAACAAGCCATGGGTTATGAAATTATCGAGTTTAAATAAAGATTCATTCATTCATTCAGTATTCGACTATTCCCTTCTCCTAATGGAGTAGGAGGAGAGTATATATTAATATTTATACCTAATTTATTCCTAATGGAGTAGGAGGAGAGTATATATAAATATTAATATCATAATTAATAACTGACCAACAACAAGCGCCTGTGCGTAAACCTGCCCCTTAGTCTCGCGCCTGGCATGAATATGCGGTAATAAGTGTTACTTCTGGGATTTACGATGTGGCTTATTCGAATATGAAAAGATTGTTATTTTGGAAGATATCAATTTATTTGCATGCAATTTGGGGCCCGAAATTTGACGAGAAAAGGTAGAAATATAACTTCTTCTTGAATTTACTCAGTATGCCAGCTGCACCTAAAGATTTATAAAAATATGCCTTATAATGACCCCAGTATAATATACTATAAGTAAGTTATACTCACGTGTCGCTGCGTCTGTCCGCCGGAAGTGACGTTCAGTAGAACTGACAACTTCGCCAACGTCCCGGATTTGTTCGGAGTTGTCCCTGTTGAATTGGTGCTGCATCGCATGCAGATTTCGTTCCTATACACGTCTCCTTCCGGCGAGATTACAGGGTTGAGATAAGACTGACAAGCCTTTTGCAAAACCTCGCTGCTGTTACTCAGTAGACATCGATCGACACCGTAATTGCAAGGGAGGACTTCGGTACCTTCAGGGGCGTCCACTACCATCTGACATCCTCGTCGTTCTACAGGTTTTTTGGCCGCCGCCAACATCTTCTTTACCGAGTCCACATGCTCAAATTTCAACGGTAGACCACACTCAAAGAAGGTTTTCCATCGTCGATAAGTTGATAAGCCGTTACACAACAGACAGTACAGATTTCTATATGTCAGCCCCGTCACCTCAGAATAACATGGAATATTGCCGTCTATATCGTCAGCCGAAATATTCAAACATTTTTCTCTGATGCCCTCGTCTTTCCAGTCTACTGGACACTCTGCCGACAATAAACTCGGGTAACGAAGAACCCATTTGAAGTTGAGCCTCTGCGAACAACGGACAGACCGATCCGTTGGCGCCGGGATAGTCGCGGTAGTATCGGTAACAACATAGGTACTGTCATAACAGCAGCTATACAGGGAAGAACAAATCGGGTGACAGGAACATATGCGCGGACCGTGATCCGCGAAACAGCTGGAGACGTACCCAGGATAAGAACTGCTGTTGGGTTGAATACCCTGAAAGATGCGCTTGTCTTCTTCTGTACCGGGACGGCCGGGTATGTCTGAAGGCCCCGCCGCCGCTTGTCTAGTCAGAGCTGCTTTTTGGAATAGAGAGACACCAGGGTATTGGAGCAAGACAATGCAAACAATGAGGTATCCGAAACTAGCAACCGGTGCCCTCATCGTGAAGACTGGCTGTTGAAGAACTAACAGAGAACCTGTCATTGAATGATCTGCACGTTCTGAAGCTCATCTTTTATATGCTGTACAAATAGGGAATGAATAGGACTCTTCAAGGGGTCATTAAAAAGGATTGATTCAAACGTGTTCATCAAACCTGTATTAACAGATCTATTCAAATTCATCCCAGAGATCTTTATTATAAGTTTATACGATACCGAGTTAATTACTATACGGAGAGCGTCTAATTAACGTCGATGGGAAACTGAAGTTCTCCTGGACAGTGTGTGTATCATATTACATGTGTGAACCACGTAAATCACCATAGGGCATAGGGGGAATTGATATGAACAACAATGACTTTAATGAGGGTGGCTGGAAGCGACTCATCAGGATTGCAGATAAACAGTGATAGCTCAATATTAACGAATATCATATTAATGTCATATAGGGCCTACAGACGTCATGAACAAATTAAACGGTATCAAATATCAATAACAGTTTACGTAATATGCACAGTCAATATGTGTCTGTCTACAGATACATTTCGCATGCAAAAGGTTAACGGTAATGCCCGCTATATACTACTTACAACAGGAGCACGTTAAAAAAAATTGACCACGGATATTTCACGTTAAGCACTTTTCGAAACAATGAGAGAATCTAAGAAATGTCCCGGATTTCAATGGGAGTTTAGGGTTCTGTCACAAGTGTACATTCGATTTACGATCTTAGGGAAAATATCACACGGTGAACATTCAATTTCTTCGGTTAAATTCTACCACATGAAAAAAAAAAAAAAAAATTCTACCACCTGTATTACCTAATTTCCCTAGATTAGGTGGTATAGGGTATTGCTTGAACAGCGCCAAGGTAGATTAGGTGGTATAGGGTATTGTTTGAACAGCGCCAAGGTAGATTAGGTGGTATAGGGTATTGTTTGAACAGCGCCAAGGTAGATTAGGTGGTATAGGGTATTGTTTGAACAGCGCCAAGGTAGATTAGGCGGTATAGGGTATTGTTTGAACAGCGCCAAGGTAGATTAGGTGGTATAGGTATTGCTTCGAACAGCGCCAAGGTAGATTAGGTGGTATAGGGTATTGCTTGAACAGCGCCAAGGTAGATTAGGTGGTATAGGGTATTGTTTGAACAGCGCCAAGGTAGATTAGGTGGTATAAGGTATTGCTTGAACAGCGCCAAGGTAGATTAGGTGGTATAGGGTATTGCTTAAACAGCGCCAAGGTAGATTAGGTGGTATAGGGCATTGCTTGAACAGCGCCAAGGTAGATTATGTGGTATAGGGTATTGCTTGAACAGCGCCAAGGTAGATTAGGTGGTATAGGGCATTGTTTGAACAGCGCCAAGGTAGATTAGGTGGTATAAGGTATTGCTTGAACAGCGCCAAGGTAGATTAGGTGGTATAGGGTATTGCTTGAACAGCGCCAAGGTAGATTATGTGGTATAGGGTATTGCTTGAACAGCGCCAAGGTAGATTATGTGGTATAGGGTATTGCTTGAACAGCGCCAAGGTAGATTATGTGGTATAGGGTATTGCTTGAACAGCGCCAAGGTAGATTAGGTGGTATAGGGTATTGCTGGAACAGCGCCAAGGTAGATTAGGTGGTATAGGGTATTGCTTGAACAGCGCCAAGGTAGATTAGGTGGTATAGGGTATTGCTTGAACAGCGCCAAGGTAGATTAGGTGGTATAGGTATTGCTGCTTGAACAGCGCCAAGGTAGATTAGGGTGGTATAGGGTATTGCTTGAACAGCGACAAGGTATAGATTAGGTGGTGTAGGGTATTGCTTTGAACAGCGCCAAGGTAGATTAGGGTATAGGGTATTGCTTGAACAGCGCCAAGGTAGATTAGGTGGTATAGGGTATTGCTTGAACAGCGCCAAGGTAGATTAGGTGGTATAGGGTATTGCTTGAACAGCGCCAAGGTAGATTAGGTGGTATAGGGTATTGTTTGAACAGCGCCAAGGTAGATTAGGTGGTATAAGGTATTGCTTGAACAGCGCCAAGGTAGATTAGGTGGTATAGGGTATTGCTTGAACAGCGCCAAGGTAGATTAGGTGGTATAGGGTATTGCTTGAACAGCGCCAAGGTAGACTAGGTGGTATAGGGTATTGCTTGAACAGCGCCAAGGTAGATTAGGTGGTATAGGGTATTGCTTGAACAACGCCAAGGTAGATTAGGTGGTACAGGGTATTGCTTGAACAGCGCCAAGGTAGATTAGGTGGTATAGGGTATTGCTTGAACAGCGCCAAGGTAGATTAGGTGGTATAGGGTATTGCTTGAACAGCGCCAAGGTAGATTAGGTGGTATAGGGTATTGCTTGAACAGCGCCAAGGTAGATTAGGTGGTATAGGGTATTGCTTGAACAGCGCCAAGGTAGATTAGGTGGTATAGGGTATTGCTTGAACAGCGCCAAGGTAGATTAGGTGGTATAGGGTATTGTTTGAACAGCGCCAAGGTAGATTAGGTGGTATAGGGTATTGCTTGAACAGCGCCAAGGTAGATTAGGTGGTATAGGGTATTGCTTGAACAGCGCCAAGGTAGATTAGGTGGTATAGGGTATTGCTTGAACAGCGCCAAGGTAGATTAGGTGGTATAGGGTATTGTTTGAACAGCGCCAAGGTAGATTAGGTGGTATAGGGTATTGCTTGAACAGCGCCAAGGTAGATTAGGTGGTATAGGGTATTGCTTGAACAGCGCCAAGGTAGATTAGTGGTATAGGGTATTGCTTGAACAGCGCCAAGGTAGATTAGGTGGTATAGGGTATTGCTTGAACAGCGCCAAGGTAGATTAGGTGGTATAGGGTATTGCTTGAACAGCGCCAAGGTAGATTAGGTGGTATAGGGTATTGCTTGAACAGCGCCAAGGTAGATTAGGTGGTATAGGGTATTGCTTGAACAGCGCCAAGGTAGATTAGGTGGTATAGGGTATTGCTTGAACAGCGCCAAGGTAGATTAGGTGGTATAGGGTATTGCTTGAACAGCGCCAAGGTAGATTAGGTGGTATAGGGTATTGCTTGAACAGCGCCAAGGTAGATTATGTTATTTCTTAAATACTGATGATGGAATAGGTGTAGGTAGGCTAAATGGTAAAGGTATAAATATCAGGTAATGCTGGAATTGGGTAATGGTGGAATAGGGTATTGCTGGAATTGATTATTATTGGAATAGAGTATCGGCGGAGTTGGATAATGATGGTACAGGGTATTGCTTGGATAGAGATGGATAATAAATATCACGGAGAAATGGTGGGCATTTTGTTGACTTCGGTTTGTTGTACACGCCACAAAGTTGAAATTCTATGCGAAGCCAATTATGCTTCAATAAAAAGGCGTTAACCTAGAAATAATTAGAAAATGATATTTTCAGCCTCCTTCATGCTTGTCTGAAAACACCAATATTTGAATGTTTTGGATGCGAGAGGGCGGAGGGACGGAGAGGTGGAGTTACATTTTATTTTGTTGCTAGAGAACTTTCACAATAAAGAATGAAAAATTCATCACACTTCTGAGATCCATATCCCAGGTAGTAATTAAGAGTTAATTATTCCTGTGTGTGTTTAATAAACCATTGAATCTCTACAGTTGAAAGGACCTCTTGCGAGAGTATACGAATCCGGACGGATATGGAAGCAGGCGCACTTGTTTGTGGAAAATAATTTAAGATCAGAAATCGCTCACACTTGTACGAACCAATAGGTTATATATTATTTTGTCATTCTTGAAAACTTTATTTCATTACATACACGAGTTCTATACCAAGCAGTCAATTGTTCAATCTCAGTAAACTCAGATATAATATTACGGAATATTATATCTGAATTCAGCCCTATATCAATCCCATGCGAATCTGAAACCACATTTGTTAGCCAATCAGGTGGCTAGCTTGTTGAAATCGCACCCGCAGTAAATACACACGGTAGCACGTGGACTAATATATTAACATTATCGAGAAACAGTATCCAAATATTGCATCATTTCCAGACAGTATGCGTGAAGATCAAAGAGTTTACTCCCACCGAAGTCTGGCTTTGTTAGGGGGTAGAAAATATCAAAAGATTATGCCGCGCGAAGATGTTAATCTCCGTGAAGTAAACGTCAATCATTGTCAGAGAGAAAAGTCAGAAATGGTCGTGATTGGCTTATTACGGGATCTCGCAGAATATCGGCGAACATTTCGCACGAAGTTTTCATAGCGTCACGTCTAGATGATATTCCCCTGATTTACCATCTTGGTTTACCTAGATTGTCAATTGTTATCGTTTTACACGAGGGATTTCCAATCACACGCTGTTATAAATCACACCGTAAATTCACAGTTGAATATACTGGCAGGAAAGGTGCCGGTACATTCAACTGTAAAATTACGTTACACCGTATTTTACAATTATCGCCTTTTAACATGCTTGAAATGTCAAATGTTGCACCTTATTTTATAATTACCGTTTGTTAAAAGGCATTCAACTGTAAATTATATTAGGTTGCACTGTAACTTTACAGTTACCGTTTTTTTAACATTACGTGGCACCGTTGTCTGTAATTATCGGTCCCGTGGAAAGTAGGTCACTGGATGACCATTGCTCGTTCGCGTGTTTCAGCTCTTCGTATCTACAAATACGGTCTCCGCTGGTTTCGTAAATAATCACGAACAAATCTCTGAAATTATTACATGAATATACGATTCATAACTTGGGCACAACTCCACGTCCGATAAAGCCAAAACCATTCCGTAATTATAGGCCGACAATTAAAGATCACCGCCGCGTTCTTTCCGCTGCTTGTTCTGTTATTGCTCTGAATGCTGTACAATAATAATAATAATAATAATAATAATAATAACTTTATTTCCTCTGGGTACCTTAATTAGCATACAAGGTAGTCTTCCTTAAGGCCCAGGCAGAGTTAGTAAAATTTAGTAAAACAAATATATGTATAAAAATATGGACACATACATACATGCATACCTACATACATTAACACAATCTAAAATCTATCACAAACGCACAATTTTAAATTGCACGCATAATAGGATATTTTATGAACAATTGTCAGTTGTAAAAAACTGAATGCGTTTCTAAAATCTTATATCCTCTAAAAATTTTGATTTCAATAGTTGCCGTTTAAAAGTTATGATGCTATCACAGTTTCGAATTTCTACTGGCAAAGAATTCCAAATTTTTGCACCCGAAAATTGAAAACTTTCACGAAAAAGTTCACAACGCAGGCATGGTAAAACTAAATCGCCACGTCCACCAGCCCTAGTTCTGGTGGGAACCTTCTGAAATAAGCCTAAAATATAATCGGGGGATAATCCACGGTCAACTTTATACATGATAACGACTTTGTGAAAGTACAACGCAGGTGTCGGATGTTTTCTGCAACTGGACGTTTCTTATGCAAAAATTTCAACCTGATTTTTTTTGTTAAGTTTGTGTTGATGTCAACTGAAATATCACAGTTCAATTTACAGATTAATGTGATTACGGTTAACTCCAACATACTTTTACTGTCAAATCACGGTAATTAATGTATAGCAAAAATGTGATTACTGGTTCCACTCCATAAAACTAGTTTGATGGACTTCTGCTGGTACGTGCGTTATAAACCAATACGACACTTCGGAGCAATAAAGAAGATATCATTCTTGCCATAGAAATATTGAAGTAATTTTGGTTAACGTAAACAAATGTTTGCTATGATGTGAAAACAGTCATGTAAAATGCTAAGAATTAACGAAATAAGCCGTTCAACATATTTTGCCTGCTCAATATCAAATAATAAGTACCGTATCATATTTGTTCGTACAAATTTGCGGGATTGCTGCAATACTCTTTCCTAACAAGTGAGAAATGACTACATTGTAGTCAAAACCTGCGGCAGTGGCAATAATACAGTGAAAGGCATATCAGCGGAGGTAGTGGTAATGGTAGAAAAAACAACATCTGCCAGTGTTTTCATGCCCAGGGAAGTAATTTTCAGATTCTAACTCACAATTGTAGGAATTGCCTAATAGGTCTGATACCATATATATATATATTCACTTTCCCCGTTCAAAATCCAACGATTTTGACTGGTCCATGCCGTCTATGCTGAATTGACAGACGAAGTCACAATTATCGGTTTGGCAATATCTTGGTATAAGTATCGTGTATGCCAAATTTCAAAACATTCGGTTCAGCCGTTGATTTTTGCAAATCAAAAAAGATTTCAAATATTTGGAATCCAAATAAATTTCAAGGGCTTAGTCATAGCGCAAAAATCTACGCTCTTCAGTCTCCCTTCTCGCTTACGTTGCCGAGCATAATGGAAAGTTTATATTTCCTTAATTTTCAGTGAATTTAGTATAAGGTCTATCACTCTGATCTGTGAAACTATGGAATGGGGTTGAAGGCTTTATCAAACTGTCCAAGAGGCATAATGACACTTTTCACTATTAAATTAAGGCCTGTGACAGTCTTGATATTCAATTGGACTAATTAATTAAGTTTCTGTATTTGCGTGTCACCTGCAAACTAAATACCTTGACACTATTTTCCATGCAGAAAGTCAATACCAAGACATTAACTATTTCATTCTTAGGAAATATCATCTCATCTGACAAGTTCAAACTTGCCTTTTCGAAGGTAATTTAAGTGGAAAATGTCAGGGCTAGTTCACTAAACAAGGTATGTGTGTAAGAGAATGATGTCGAATTCTCCTCTCCTGGAAATCAAGGCCCTAGCTTTTGACAACGAGGACAAATAGATCGCTTTTATGGTCAGCATCTGCTAATAAATGACGTCCTTCCATTCGTAAAACTGACAAAGTAACGTAAATTTTGTATAGAACCAGTAAATTCTAGCAGAAATGGGCTCTGACTTGAGAGAATGATGTCAAATGCAATATGTTTCTGCGCATTGTCTGCTGATACACATAAGTATTGAATTTTCGGAAGTGATTAATGCTATTCTAAAGGGATTCTGAGTGCGGAAGAGGACGGGAACATCAATACCAGCGAATCAAGGCCCTGGCTTGCGAGAATGAGGATAGAGAGGCTGTGTTCTGAAAGAGAATCATTCAAAATAGCTATTTGCCGAATGTCATGCAACCGAAAGTGCACAATATAACTGCACGACTGCGAGGTATTGTTCGCGCACAGGGGTGTCCAACTCATTAAATACTACATAGTCATTTCTGTCTCTTCGAAGTGGGCTACCATTTGAAATTGTCCGGTAATGAGTGAGTCCATCTGAATCCTTTCGTCGGCAAAATAATCATTCAAGATTCAAGATTTTATTGTACAAACACCAGTCAAGGGCAGAGTACAAAATTTTAAGAGGAATACAACTAGAGAAAAAATGGAACAGTGACATGAATATTAATATTTATATATATGTTATATCTGAGAGATATGTTATATTTGAGTGTTACTGTTGATATTAGAACCTTGATTTTTAGGATTAAAGTGCATCAGGGGACTGTTGCCAGCATGTTTCGAGTGGACCTACTTTTGATGAAAATTCCTGGTGATTTTTGATTAAAATCACTGGTGATTCTAACTTGGGCCGTGCCCATCTTAAAATTGGCAGGATTTCAACTGGGGGTCCAAGAGTTCAGTGCGTGTCTGAGTCCTAATGCATACACTACTTCGTAGGTCCTCTGACGTTATTCACACTGGGCATGAAGGTGCATTGGGGGACTGTTGCCAGCATGTTTCGAGTGGACCTACTTTTGATGAAAATTTCTGGGGATTTTTGATTAAAATCACTGGTGATCACTAGAAAATATACAAAACCCGGATCATAGACGAACAATAACAAAACTACGAATCAGCTGTCACAAACTCGAAATAGAGACCGGTAGGTATAAAAACACCCCAAGATGTGACCGGATCTGTCGCTACTGTACCCAAAATGTAGTAGAAGATGAAGTACACTTCTTGCTATACTGTCCTCGACATAACAAACACAGAGATTATATAAACCAAATTATCCACAGTAACCGACTCCCACCCCATCCGGAAATTATAAAAGTTAAATCTATACTAAATCCCCACAGAGACAATGCTTCAAAAATAGGAAGACTGGTACACCAAATGTACCAGTCACGGCTCAACCTTAACCCTCCATCAAAAAACCGGCTGGACACTTCTTAATTAGAGTTTATACATCAACACACTGGCAACTTCTATGTTATGTCCTAGAATTACTACTAACCCACACTGTTGGTTCAAACCATACTAACTAATAATTACTACGTTGCTAAAGTACCATAGTAATTATATTGTTTTGTTTGCCATACTTGTACCATTTTACGAGTCGTGCAATAAACATATTGTATATTGTATTGATTCTAACTTGGGCCGTGCCCATCTTAATATTGGCAGGATTTCAACTGGGGGTCTAAGAGCACAGTGCGTGTCGGAGTCCTAACGCCTACCCTACTTCGTAGGTCCTTTGACGTTATTCACACTATTCTCATATATAATAATTAACGAAGCAATAATTCATTCCATCGAATATAGTTGCAAATGAATTTCAAACGCGCTTGAAGACAGTATTGTCATGTGAGATCGGAGGTTGAAAAGAAAAGTGTGGCAGAGATCACACTCTCTTAGCGCATGCGCATTTCAAAAAGTCACAAGAACAAGAACAACAACAAGAACAACAACGCGAGCCTCCCGTAGACCTGCGTGCCGCAGGTAAAAACAAGTGCACATGCATGCAAAGGGACAGATTCGTACTCATGCAAGGCAATGGACGAGCATTTCAATAAATTAGCTATCATTAACATTAATTGCGTTTTGATGAAGTTTTCATGATAACCATTGAGCAACCCTCGTGACCAACAATATATAAAATATTATACGAGAGTCAAGAAATTCGATGATCATATTTTCCGAGTAGGCATATGGTTGTATACGGGTTGTATTGCCAATAACAAACCTAAACGATTATAAAAGATAAATCGTATCCGTTCCTTTATTCTAGAAAAAATATAATTTTGTATGCATTTGTTTGTCAAATTAATGTCACTGTTACTATGGCTACCGTTATCAATATAGCATTATTACCCTCGATTTGACAGTAATTACAATGTCTAATACGTGTTTAATCAAACAAGGGGATCTAACTGAATATGAAGGTAATATTTCACTGAAGTTATCGCATAACATATACTTGGTGAGGTATTAAAATAACAGAGGCACCCCAAGTCTCTTTTTCCCAGTAATAATGATTGTATAGATAAAAGTTGATTCCCTATTTCAGTAAAATAATAAGGTTATATCGACCGGTAAAAGTAATCATAATAATATCATATGGTAGATTGACATTTAACTGATTATATACTCCGAACTACTACAAATATCAACGGTATGAATTATATTAATTTTCGGAAATAGTGCAAGAGTTGTCACGCCCTCGGTGTCACTGAGTGCATGACATTTAAAACCAAGAGAAAGGAACCGTAATATCCACTCGTACATCATTTTCAAAACCAACCCGTCGGTAATGTACGTGGGATATAGTACTCAGAGCGATTCGTGACTCTTTTTTACTATGCTGTGAGTGTTATTCCCACTTTTATATGACACTATGCAACAACCATAACAATTCACCTCCTCTAGTACGATACTATACAACAACCATAACAACTCACCTCAACCAGTTAGACACTAGAACCACTATAACAATTCACCCCATGAAGAGAAACACTATAGGCCTACAACCACCATAACATCTCACGACAACAAAGCAGACACTATACAACGACTATAACCATTTACCCCAACCAGTGAGACACTATAGAACAACCATAGCAATTCATTCCATCTAGTGAGACACTATACAACGACCATAATGCATTTCATCTAGTGAGACACTATGCAGCGACTATAATAATTCACCCCAACCAGTGAGACACTATAGAACAACCATAGCAATTCATACCATCTAGTGAGACACTATACATAGACCATAGTAATTCATGCCATCCAGTGAGACACTATAGAACAACCATGACAAGTCATCCCATCTAGTGAGACATTATACAGCGACCATTAATTCACCCCAACCAGTGAGACACTATAAAGCGACCATAACTCACACGAGCCAGTGAGACACTTTTCAACGACCATAGCAACTCGCCTCATCTAGTGAGACACTATACAACCAAAATCACAATTCACCTTATCTAGTTAGACACGCTATAGCTTTCACAACAATTCAGTCACTTGGTGAGAATATACAACCATCATAATAATTCATTATATGTAGTGATACATTTTACAATCACTTTAACAATGTACCAGATCTGGCGAGATAAAACAAAATATCTGATTATTTGAAATATCATAACAACTGTCCGGGTGTGGGCTTGATTTCAGACAAGATAGAAGTATCTGACGAATTCAACCAACTGATAAATCTATAATAACAAATGAACATAGTGAGACAATTTAGAAATATCATGACAATGTTATTGATTCTTTTTAACAAGTTTCAATATTCTTGAAGAACGGAGCTAAATTACATTGTCTTGACACCCGCACTCCCACTGTGTCAGACCACCAAATCTGAGCGGTTCGTCCAGTACAGTCTCGCTGAACCCAGGTTTATAACTATCCTAGATAATTTAGATGAGGGCTGCCTGTGGTCTTGGACATTGTCAATGTAAACTACAGCCAACCGACAAGATAGGCACGCACGATCTCTTGACCAATCAGATCAATTCTCGCCGCTCCAAATGTACGGAGAAAGTGAACGGAATGTTGTCTGCTATCCCAAATGGTCAAGGTTTCGCCTTTAGCTCGAAACGAAACCTTGTGAAGATGCCCCCAGCAAGGTACCATTGGGTCTCTAGCTAAACCATAAATACTAAACAGATAAAAAGACAACCGAATGAAGATCTAATATATCTCAAGACATTATATTGCCTTGTATTGTCTTGTATGCAATTTCATGAACACCAGCTCAATTGATGTCACGCTCTTGCATCATCGTCACAAAATACCGTTTATCAAGCCAATTTCTACGTTCCCACTTCGAACTCCCTTGATATATATGGCCTCTTCAGTGTTCAAAGACATTATAAATAGACACGAGTCGTCACTGACCTCGAAACCATTTGAATTTCGAAATGTGTCATAGAAGAGCGTTACTGATTGGCTGGCCTATATATGGGGCCAACACCACCACCATATTAGGAGGAATGACGCCGTAACTTGAGGATGATGTCACTCTATACACGATCGGCGTGTAGGTTCTGATTGGTTAGTCTCTCGTTCGTAGGTGAAATTTGCATCTCGGATTTTGGACTCTGAAGGTGTGGTAAGTGGAAACCTAGTAACTGGCTTGATCAAATGAAGGTGAGTTAGCCCTGCCTCATTCTTTCTATATATATATATATACGTCGGTAACTATATCTCTACAACAATATAGTTACCGACGTATAATATCTGTCCCTCAGAGACAAGTAGATAAGTGAGTCCATCTGAATGAATAAATACCGGTACACGAGATAAAATAACATCTTCCATACAGGGTTACTTCCCATCGTGCATAAAACTTGTCACCTTGCCATAGTACTTCAGTCATCTTGGCCGCGAAAACGTCTTTTGCCATTCTCCGAGCAGGGCTATTCTAATATATGACTGCGCGGAGATCGGACTAAAACTGACGAAGATAACCTGAAGTGTTTTGCAGATTGTACCTGAACAGACCTGAACCCTGATGACGTATTATGTATCTCTCAATCACGTGATAATTTGTGCATTCATTCATCTGCATGAAAGTTGCTCACTTTATCCAGCAATCTAGCATCGCTTATGTAACACGAAACTAATTAAATTGCCAACGCACAGTACACGTGCCGCAAGGCGTAAAGCCTATATGTAACACGATACACCAAAATAAAGTCTGCTCTCCCGACTGTGCCATTCCGGGGACCTCGCGCTGGCAATTAAGTTGATGTCACGTTACATGAGGGAAGTGACAGACTAATCCAACTGTACGGTAAAACGATCCACACCAGTCGCTTATTAACTGTAATGGATGTTGGGGACCTGCATTGCATCAAAGGATAGAAGTGGGATTTTATTGCAATCAATGTATATGGGGCCTACGTCATAAGGTTTCAGGACAATTGGGCAGCAATATTGAGCCTAATTCACCCCAGCCTAGTCTAAGCATGTTTTGCAAATAGCAGCAGATCAAATTGAACTCATGATTAGCTATCGTTAATTCTATAACACTTGTGTCAATACCACCGAGCTAACCGTTCAATTATTACACGTTTTAGCACGGTTATGAGAAATGTACATCTGTCAAGTGCAGGTGTTCTTTAGGAGATTCGATTTCTCAGGTCGGGTGAGGAGAGTTTAACTGTTGTTTCCATCGTGAAATTGATTAACAAAGAGACAAAAAATTGAGAGACCACATAAGCTCGTCCACTGAAATTGGCACGATGCCAAACGAGACGGGAGCATCGTCCAACATCAGTGGACGAGTTTTTTTTTCAAAAAAGGAGAGAAAGATTGTCAAAGTTTAAAATATGTTTTCAACCTTTCATTATAATCTTTGTTGATAATCAATTTGAGTAGTACAATAGAATATAAATTATGTTTTCATAGGCGTGCTAAATGGCTATTTTACGCACGGTTAGTCTGGGAAAGTTTATATTTTAGGCGTGCTAAATAAATTTTAAGGTTTTCGCCCTTGCCCTAAAATTTAAACTTTCCCAGACTAACCGTGCGTAAAATAACCATTTAGCACGCCTGTGAAAACACTATTTCTTAAATATTTCACCTTGTTAACAGCACACTGTATTATTTTTATTTTTATTTTTTTTATATAGAAAAATTAAACACCCTTTTAAAATCGAAATCAAAAGGCCACACATATCTATATAGCTCGGCGATATCAAATATCCGTATATAGATTATGCTTGATAAAGAAGATTGTGCTGGTAAATCGCATCTGGCAGTGATGAATAGACAAGACATTTGGGGAGATTGATCTTGCTCGGAGTTTGATAAAATAAGTTATTTGCTTTGGATGTCGGATAATATTGCCTCGCCCAGCAAGACAATGACATATATCATTGCAACAATAGTCTCAGTCAGTGATGAAGTTTTTTTCTGTATTTGATATCCCCGGAACGTAAAGTTGTTCATCTCCAGTGAATGCAAATTGACTTATTAGTCTATTGAGTTCTCAAAGAAGTCAAATCTTCGCCAACTTATTCCTCTGTTTATCCACGCCAAGATGTTTCCTTGATTTCCCAGCCAGTTCACTGTGATAGTCAACAAAGGTTTCTTCCCTTAATGCAGCCGTTGTGTTTACGTATCAGCAGACACAAGTCTATTAACCAATCGGGGCATAGGCCGGACCTGTCTCTGACCAGTCGATGTTAGCGATTTGCATTGAATGTCCTTGAAACTTTGTTGATTTTACGATGACCTATGAGTTCCTTACGAAGAGTTATACAGGATACCGTTAAGTTGTGATTTAGAGCACTCATATTTTATATACTGTATAGTCCGTGACGCTGTTCATTTGTCTGATCTGACGTTCAGCTCCGAATAGATGTCTTGTAGAAAGTTTAATACCCAATAGATGTTATCCACTATGACGTACCCACACGAAATGCATTATGGGAACTCGGCAATATCTGGCCCAAATAAGATAATATGATTGTGCGCATGGAAGTGTAATAGTTTGTTAGGCGTCTGATGATGCCCGATGACAAAGAAACACGAGATGGATATGAAAACATTCAGCAGGCCATTTGTATTCTGTAAAACGGAAGTCACCACTGGAGCAGTCCCGCACAGAATGAATATTATCCAATCGTTACGCAATGCAAATATAATGAGCTATTAAGGACTCGCGCTTGGTCTGATTGCGCCAGTAGATGTATGCCGAGCATAACATCAGAGAACGGATGAGAGTAGGCCTAATATTCTGCGTAGGTGTATTCCACGTCTTCGTCCGCTGTGTCTGTTTCTCCTCTGGCAGTTTCTGTACGACTGCTTCCAGCAAAAATACTTGGTCTAATTCTGGCTGTCTGTGCCCCCCTCCGAGCCATGGCACTATCAAGGACATTGTTGTCGTCGATATCACTGTCGTCGTTCCCGAAGATCTGACTGGGTCCAACCTGATCGTTCCCGAAATGCGCCAAACTCTGCCCCGTTCCAAACGGCAGTATGCCCAAAGCAGCTGATCCTCTGTTCTCCGAACTTTTGCCATCACCACCCTTTCCTTTGCCCTTACCTTTACCTGTGCTATTGCGTTTGCTTTTGTTCTTGCTTTTGCTTTTCGTCTTGCCCTTCTTCTCAGCATTCGCCATATCAAGATTCGCATAGTCGCTGTCACGTAACTCGAAGTTATCGTCGAAGCGTACCGACATTTTACCACCGGTGGTTAATGGACGATTATCATCCGACCATAGATGTCTGTTCCTCTGTAGTTGTTCGTAGTTCCCCTCGGAGAAAGCATTTCCGTCCAGTCCTCGGGGGCCCACTTTCAACCTGCGTTCCACAAACTCTTCCGCGTCTACAGGGAGAATACATTCGCTTAAATAAAAGAAAAAAAGCTTACAGGTAAAATGGTAATCGACAACTGATGATCATTTGACTTCAACTCTTGAAGAATATAAATGAGGAGGATTCAAATTGAGGATTCATTTCGCCAGAAAATCGTGTTATTTTTCAGAGAGCTCCGAATCTTGTAACCGCAAAATATGAATTTCACCTGCTAAATGCATGGTTTTACACCTGTACCGAAATTTTGTGATTGACTTCCAGTTTTCTTCAAAAACCAATGAATATACCGGATTTCCATTTGAAAATTTGAATTGACCAAAAAATCTGATCAAACTGGACCGTATATGTAACTTTCATATTCTATGAGTAATTAAAGATGAAAATGAGTCGATCGTGAAAAATATTTGGCAATACAGCTTCAACTGTTATTGATCACTTACCGTTGTTCAAAACATGTTTTAACTTTGGTAAGCGTGGGCCTTCGACAGCGTTGTGGATCCCAGCACCGTTTCAGTACATTGTACAGCCATTGTGGGCACAGCTCTGGCTTCGGTAAGACATTTCCCTTCGCGATATGATCTATCAACTGAAAAAAGATATATGAGGACAGGTGAAATATAATGGATTTGCCATAAAACATTCACCATGACACGCTAGCTATTTCGGTTTTTATTCAGTTATTTCACATATGTGCGAAAGTTGTCGAAAAAATAACGAAATGATTTCCGCATATGTTCAAAGCATTCTTTCTTATTACATGCGAACATTTAATCAGTACATATGCACTCTGAGAAATATTCAGGGAATAATCCTGAATAGATCAGGTTGCACATCCACAACTCAATTTCAGGGATTTTACCTGAAATTCAGAGATAATTTCCGGAAATTCAGGTATATCAACCATGAATTAAAGCTAAATTACCTGAATTTTAGAGGAATCTATGTACCTGAATAGGGTCGGGAACTTACTAATCAGGGTGACAAATTTGCCTGAATTTCAGGGAAAATCCTCTCCTTTAGGGATCTTTTTCCTGAAATTCAGGTAATCAGCCCTGAATCCCTGAGATTGAGTTGTGGATATACAACCTGATCAGTTCAGGACTTGTCTTAGAGTGTAAGTGCGAAACATTACTACATATGTGAAATAAATAATTATATATTCAAATGGCTTGACCTAGATCACCATATATACACAAATGAAATCTATAAGCTGAAAAATGAAAGTTTAATTAATTTAATTACTTTAATTACAAGCATCAGAGCTGTCATCCAATATTAAGCCGTCGTCCACAAAAGAATTTTCGCGACAGTAATCGAAAGAGCTTTTTCGTGCAACAGTTAGCATCAGTTCCAAATACACATGAAATAAAAATAATAAAAAAATAATAAGACACACACACACACACCCACACAAGATGGTTTCCTGCAAGGAAGAAGCAGTCAACAGTTTTCAATGAAGACAGCAAGACACCAGATGTAATTTGCATACAATCCTTGTCATTGCCCAGTATTCTCTAGAGTATGATGTATCTCAGTCATGCTTCGATTGTGACTGTTCATTTGAACACCATTGAGCTGTGTAAAACACATGTGTTTAGGCGACCCTAGCCCCGGGTTAAACGCAATTAGACACAAGCTACGAAGCGTATATAGCGCCAAAGATCTCGCACGCCACGATCGTAGTTTGCCGTCAGTGAACGATAGTTATCATAGAATGTCAGAACTCTGAATGAAGGTGGTAGTTTAGCCATGCTTGTAATATCGGACTTTGGGAATTCGGTATAGATATTGTATTGACTAACATGAACTATAGTTATTCTGTTATAAGGCTAGCTTTTAACAGTGGATCATGGATGAGTATCAACCTCCTGCTGAACTCTGGATTTGCTATCTACTTTTATACCATATATCACCAGTGTGTTGATCCTATATTTTATATCGGATTTTGTATTGGATTTCTGGATAATGATGGTTGAAATAATTCCGTCAAAATATTTCGTTGTTCTGGGTAAATCACTTTTCTGAAATGTGCACAAGTGAAACAAATTCTAGAGCATTTTGTTTCGGTTTGAGCATCAAAATCGGCTAGATTGACTGGACTGGATGAGTGGGATAGCCGACTGGATAGGAGGAGGCTATACTTTACCTTTTCGGACCTGATATTCGCGAAAGGCACAATACTGCCGGTCGTCTTTTTCTGGATGACGCTCAAGACTTGAAAAGCTTCCCAGACAGCCACAGCAAACATGTAGATGTCACTTGCCATAGAATACTGGGAGTCTCGAAGAACTTCTTGCGGAAACCTTCCAAAGCGAAAAATGCATTATTATTTTTGGGAAGGTTAACCTGAGAAAAGCACATCTGAAAGATTTTGGAATGGTTTAACAAGCCAAGTGATCCTAGATTCTGAGTATTTAACTGTGATTGTGTAAGTTCGAAGCATCATTGTACGACGCCCCGTAAGTGCCACAGTAAATTGAGATGCAGTAGATTGTTATAACGAATTACTAATCCGTTATAACGAATTAGTAATTCGTTATAACAGATTACGTAATCCGTTATAACGAATTACTAATCCGTTATTACGGAGTAGCAATTCGTTATAACGGATTACTTGATCTCAATGTTTATTTACTGTGGCACTATCGGGACGTCGCATCAATGTGTATGTTGGCAGATATATTATATTCAGACACTGTACTTCAGAATGCTTACCTCGTCCTCTCGGGGAAATGATGTGCTGAATACACGACACGTTGGTTGATGGCCACAACCAACAGCATTTGCGTACACTTCGCCATCCATAAGATGGCTTGCGAATCGTGTGTGGCCATTATTGCGGAGCGATATCCGATACTTTACCGTATACTGACGCAGAACAGACTCGAGAAATCTGATAAATTATAGTCTTTTCATACTACTTCTGAAACATATATTGTCTGAGCTTACAAGAGATACAGATATCAATAACTTCCGTATCATTCAAGAGGTGTTGTAGATCTGTAATTTTTACAAGTAGGACAGCACATCACTCGAAAATGGCGGGTTACGTTGGGGTTACGTTGGTAGTGTTTAGCTGATTGGCTGACGACATCACGTGGTGTTCATTTCGGGAAATTCCCTTAAATAATTGCCGAAAGTAGGCTGAAAATGGTACGCAACGGTGTACCTACATGCTAGAGCGGTCCCAAAGTCGCCTTTTTAATGCTGTCTCACTGAAGTACCATGCTGTGGGCAGATATGATACTTCACTCAATCATATTGTACTGACACCTGGCCTACCACTCATTGATCTATCCCCCTAATGCTGAGCGCCAAGCAAATTAACCAGTTCATTCTTTTTAAGTCTTAAGTATGACTTGGCCTGAGATCGGTCCTATTAATTGATGGAAATTTAAGAATCCCGACATACCCCCACTATCCACCACTTTTCGCCAATTGTCCACCACTTATAAAAGTTCTGCTGTCAGAGAGTAAGTGAATCGGATTTGTGAGCCGTATCACGACGGTTTAGCTACATGCGACAGATAGGGCGGTTCCGTTGTCGCCTTTCCATTATGCTGTCTCACAGAAAAAACAATGCCGTAGGCAGACATGATACTTCACCCAGAATGCGGTGTCTATAGATATATGTTACATGCAACATATAAAGGTGGTGGAAAAAGATGCCGGCATACTGACAAGAATTCATATGACCCCACAAGCCAATATTCTGACTGCATATCTAAAAGCATCACAAGAATAAATCAAAGTACTTAAAGTACTGATGTCCGGTTTACTTGCATCAGAGGGGTTTATTAGTCCCATATTTGTGATAAAAAAATGGAGGAAATCGTCCTCAAGTTGTTCAGTTTGTAGGGTCAAAATTTCACTTCTATCAAAAGGATATAAATGGACCATTTTGTACAGCCTACATGCTGAATTATATGACACGAAATAATGAAGGGCTGCACATGAGCGAAAACGGATTTATGGCGCACCAAAGTTGGTACATTGGCTTATTTTCTTATTTGTATGCACTTTTCGGCGCAGATTTTCTTTTGTTACAAAAATAGGACACCTTTAACCAAAACCAATTTTAGCTATTTTAAACACAAATAATTACCCAAGGTAAACCCGACAAAAATGAACCCTGTGATTATCTGAATCTCAGACACGCCTTTATTGTACCGGTTCCTGTGGTCATTCTGAATGACATGACCACACGGCGCCTAGCACCGGCTTAGGCGGTATTAGATAAAAATATTCAAGAGCAATGGTATCTTCTAGTCCTAACAAATCCTTTGATCGAAAGTGATAAAACTGTGTGGCCGTTAAAACAAAGAAACGGCCCAAACTTGGAATGTATTAGAAGAATAGGAGTTCTTATTCAGAACACAATTCTGTGAGGCTCGACCAATCAGAACTCAATTCTGTGAGGCTCGACCAATCAGAACACAATTCTGTGAGGCTCGACCAATCAGAACTCAATTCTGTGAGGCTCGACCAATCAGAACACAATTCTGTGAGGCTCGACGCCTACCAAGCGCTTCGTTCTCCACCATTTTAACTACACTCACAAACTACAACGAGAATGATTTGTACAGAGGGCAAACCTCGGGAACGAAACGTCCAACGGCAAAATCTCACCATATACAGATAAAAATTAGGCATACATGCAACATACACTGTCGGAAGGATTGGGTCAAATTGGCCAGATATTTTTGGGTATGGACGTGTTCGACCCCCCAAAAAGTTTGGGTCATATTGCATTTTGATCCAAACATTTTGGGTCCTTTTGACCCAAAAATTCTGATAGTGTATATGTCACATAAGATTTGGAGAATCGCGTTTTTTATGCTTATGCCAACTTAGAGCCGATATATATTAGCCTACTATAGCGTTACTAATTCATACCAGCGGATTCTGTTTGAAAAGCCTGGCGTCTGGTCGATGATGTATTGATCCATTGGTCTCTTGAAAGAATGGTTAATCGGCCTTAGCAGTCGAACTCGGGCAAATCGGAATAAAAATGCCTGTAGTAAAGTGAAATAAATGCAAAGATTATCCAAACTTATTGTCCGTTTATTGTCTTTACAGTAAACCATCTATAAAATACTCAAAATCTCTATCCGCTTTCATCAATGGTCTAATTTCATGATACCCAGGGCAAGGGGCCACTTAAACGTCATACGTTTTAGATCTCCATAGTGTTCAAACGAACAGTCGCATCGTGATGGAACATCATACTCCATACCGACTCGGAAATTCATTTGGAAAAAGACTACGGGTCCGTGATAATGATTTTATGTCAAATACAATCGTCTAGTCCGTCATTCGTTATCCAGCCGTCGTCAATTAAAGAATTTCCTCGTTCATAATCCAAAGACCTGTCCGCAACAGTATTACCACCAAATAGCGTGAAATGTATAAGCCATATGCAGGCCCCACTGGAATATCACTGTCCGGAAGGGGACAGTTTACAATGTCGAAACTATAATCATCTCTCTTGTCGTAAAATCGACGAGAGAGAAGGTCCGCTTCATTTTCCTAGAGATACAACTATAAATATGATGTGCCGTTGGGCTATCCGTAGTTTCCTTCAAATTCAGTGCAGGTGGATATATATCCTTCACTGTGTCAGATATATAGCAATTATCCACAGCGAGAATATCGCCTATATAGCGAACATCACGATGTCTTGTTATCGTTAAACACTTTTGACCGCTTCCATTTTGCAAGAAACCATACTGAGATTTTTTTTAAATTTTCATTTCTTGCATATATGAAATTGGTGCTTACCTTCGTACAAATAAAGTGTTTCGAATATTGGCACGGAAAGTCTTTTGTATAAATAAAGATTTATTGAATTTTCTTAAATCCTCTTGAAAAAACCCCAATAACAATGTATTGACTTTATAAACGAGTAAATCAGTATAGATGATAAAGGAAGAATATGTGCATGGAAAAAACTGGTTCAAAGAATTCTTCTGATGCTTTGCAATAATAAAGATTTGCTTATTTTTCAAAATTCAGCGGAAATGTTTATTCCTCTCATTCAAGAAAACTTTTCTAGGAAGCCACACAAAATAAATATTCTTATAAGAGATTTTGAAAGAAAAACATTCTTATATTTTCTTAGTTCGTAACTCTTGCCCAAGAAATAATTTCTCACGTAAGAAAAATAATTTCTTAGCTAAGAAACTGGTTCTTGAGAAGAGAATATAAGAATATTTTTCTTTTAAAATCTCTTATAAGAATATTTATCTCGTTTGGCTTCCAGGACAAGTTTATTAGATGAGCTATTTTTTTCTGTCGAATTTGGAAAAATAAGCAAACCTTTATTATTAAAAAGCAATAGGGGAGTTATTTGAAACAGTTCTTTTCATGGGAATATTCTTGCTTTGCCATCTACATTGATTACTCTGTTATAAAGTCAATACATTATGAAAACTATATATGACTATATATTTATGCCACATGACTATATGTCTATGTCACGTGGCTATACGTTAATGGGACACGGCTATATGTTTATGCCTCATGGATATGTTCATGCCTCATGGCTATATGTTTATGTCTGACCTTGTTGCTATCGATGTCCATCAAGATATGCTCCAGGCAAATGTCTCTATGGACGCAGTTATGTTCATGAAGAGCCATCAGAGCTTCTAATACGGTTTTGAAAATGTCGATGAAGTTGTCTTCCGATAGCGGGGTTGAACGAATCAACTGGGATAAAGGCCGTGCATCAGGTAATGGACATTCTGTTACCTGAGGAAAATAGCAGAGGGGATAAAAACATTTCAACTGGCAAGAAGACATTATGGACGCAGAAATTCATTTATGGATGACGGCTGAATATTGAATGCCGGACTTGACGCTTGCTATATAGTGAAAATATATTCCACATATATCACTCTGTTCAGTATATCTGTATAATCATGGTGCTAGTGATATGACACCATGGTGCTCTGGGCATGGCATGGTGCATTCGTCATTCCACCATGTTCCCATAAGTTATCCACTGAAAGGACCTGGTATCTTTATACGGGTAAATGGCCCCAGTTCAGGTGCAACACAGAAGTATCAAAAAAATACTTCCACTACAAGAAATTATTCAATTGCCATGAAGTACAATATTATTAGTTATACGTCGCCCTTCCGGGGTAATACGGGATGAGATTTGGTTTCTCTCGCCGAGGAAAAATATGGCGAGAGAAACCAAATCTCATCCCGTATTACCCCGGAAGGGCGATGTATAACGAATTTATCATATCTCAGAGCATTAAGAATCACTTTGGACTTCAAGGCCGACATAATGGAACGGACTTCGATCGGACTTGCACTGGTTTCAGAACGATCCACAGCATGCACCGGAAAAAATGAACACAAAGACAAATGTATCATTTTTACAATCCTCATCTTTAAAACGTACTAAGGGAGGAGCAAAGATAACGATAACATATACTGTAATCCGTGAACAATGAACCCGGTTTCCGTGTGAAATACCGGTGGGCTTCGGTGATAAAGAATGAACAATCTAACTTCAAATTCAGCTTCATCTCTTATGTTCTATTCTGAAAATCAGAAACGTATAAAATACTGGAACATTAAGCTTAATCTCAATTTCATATTTAATATTTAATAGCCATCGACGAGTATAATATCTAGATTATATACCTTTTGTTAATAAATACATCGAAAGACCCGTTCCGGATTCACATCTGTTGCGTGGATATGTAAGTTTCAAATACACGTGTGAACTGTTACATTTCCATTCTGTCTATAATTCAACACCGTGTCACTCGACAGTGTCACTTGTGTCATGTTTCCATAACATCACACAGGAGAAGGACCAACATGAACTGACTTAAATTTACAGTTCGAGAGAAAATCGGAAAAATCAAACTGTCCTGCACAATTTGGCAGAAGTATAGGTATTTGCTTCATTTTCGCACGATGATGTTGATTGCATTTATTGTGCAGTTATTGAACATTGGCGCTGAGGGATTTGCGGCGACCAGGATAGCTGTGGGAATGTCACACGATGTGGGCGGGACAGCGGTGCTGTCGAATTCACAAAACAGCTGATTAAGATCAAAATCAAAGTCGTCGGCATGGCCTTCTGCTCGTACATCCTGGGTGTGTAACACGGCCGACGTGGCATCATTTGACGTGGGTGCAGGGTACTGAGAAGATGATGTCACAGTTTCTGCAGGATGGGGTTTGACAAGAACATTTACTGGAAGTGTATGCGTACCGGTATTCGTCTTTCGGGTTGAACCCATCGTGTCAGGAAAGGCTACTGACGCAACCGTGTGGCCCATTTGCAGTTTCTCGCCATCACTTACTCGCTGGTAAACCGACAGCGACGAGACAGATCTGTGACCTGTGACAGCCATTATTTGAGATGCTGAATAGTTGTTTCTACCAAGGATGGTGATGCCGGTTGCTCGTATACTGTGGTTAGTGTATGGTTCAGAAAGTTTCAGACGAGTGCCCAGGTTGGTCATGAAGGCTGCCAAGCGGTGTTTCCCAATAGGTTTGTTATAATACCAAACTTTATCGTCGTCGAGGAAACTATCAACCGGGTACTGCCACAAGCGATCACATTTCGGATGGAGTTTGGAGATATAACTTTCGAATGAAGCAACAGGACAGAACGGGGAACCTTCTTCTTCAGGCATGAATCCGGTAACACCCTCTTTTTGCTGGGCCCGGCGATTTTTTGTGAGTTCATCCTCCTTTTTTTTCACATACCTCTGCCCAGTTTTCGGGTCCCGCTTGATGATGAATGTGTTTTTTGTCATCTTTTCCATATTCTCCACTCCCCTTCTAAAGAAGAACAGACGTACATCGAACTGAACTTTATTTGCAAGCCCAGTTGGAGTTTTTGGGGACATGAGAACAGACTTGTAAAGTTTACACCGATCGGACTCGTTTATGGGCTCATAATGATCGGTGTCGCCTTTTCCAGATGCCTTCAACTCTGCAAGTGCGGTTTTGAAGCACTCGTTGGCTTCATTAAACTCCGAATTTCTAATCAAATCGAAAGTTTTCAAATACGGTGGGGCCTTCAGGTAACGATTCAGAGAATGTCGAAAGTTTTCGAGAGTGGATGTTTTGTACAATTCTCCGTCTTGTTTTCAGGCATCCAAATAAAAATGACTGAGTACCTCTGCTAACCTCTCGGCCGAGAATCCTTCGAATTCTTCACTCTGTCCCTTCTCTTTCAGGTAATACTTCAAAGTTCTGGCGGACGCTTTGTTCGATTTTTTTGTGTTGCTGGGAATAATATTAGCCCGCTTTTCAACAACTTCATCGTCCGTGTGAGACGCGAAACGTTTGCCTGATTCAGCCATTTTGTTTAGCAGACGATGGAATCTAGTGAACACCTGTTCGTTGCCCTTGGCGACGGGGGTATACGATATATATTCGACCAGCAAGTTGACAATACAGCATCACACATGAGGTCTGTCAGTCAATCAAAAGTCTACATGCTTCTCTGAGATATGATAATATATTGTATACCCATAAATTTTTTCAAGGCGCTGAATCTCATGATCCTCGAGTAACAGGGCCGTGAAATAGTGCATTTGTGCAAAATAGTTGATTCTGAGATGAAAACAATTTTTATTGTTCTCTGTGACCATATGAAGATAAACGAAAGCCAGAACCAGATTTGGCCTACGACTAATTATTTGAACAGCGTGTATGCTGTATCAAGCTTGTTCTGGTTATCGTTTATCTTCATATGTTAATAGAAAGAAATATGAAGTTTTTTCGTCTCATATAATTGAGGATTTTGCACGAATGCACCACTTCACGGCCCTGTTATTCGAGAATGATTAGACTCGGTGCCTTGAAACTTTTCTGAGTATACAATATAACATTGTACTTCATGCCAACTGAGCAATTTTTGTATATGCAATAATTTATTTTTCGCACTTCTACCGCACCTGTTCTGGGGCCATTTACTCATCTAAACATACATGGTCCAAAGGACAAGAGAAGAAGAAAGTCCAGGCACAATCTAATTTCGTTTTGTCATACCTGATACCCAGTCCAATACCGGTTATGTTATATCCGTTAGAGTATATTATTTGGAAGCAGTTGTACATTCATAGGACTTCTGAAAATTGTGTAGTATTCCTGTACAGTGTACAACGTTGAGAAATATGTGTACGGCTAGGGCAAGATATACTTTATGACAAAAGTTGGAACGTATTTTTATATGTGTAGCAAGTGATGACTTATAGATGATGTGTGACAGAGGCTAGAAATATGCTACAGAAACTGAGAATGAATGTATCGAAGCCCATTTGAGAGGAACGCAGGAACGGATACGCTTTCCCATCTTCATAACATCAAGTCAATGTCTGCGTTCCCATTTCCAACTTGCCTTGATATATCTGATTTCAATGTTCAAAGAACGTAGAAATAGATACGAGACGTCACTGATTCGAATCCATTTGATTTTCGAAATGTGTCATAGAAGAGCATTATTGATTGGCTGACCTCTATATTGGGTCAACACAATCACCATATTAGGAGGAATGACGTAGTCACTTGAGGATGACGTCACCCTACACGCAATCGTCGTGTAGATTCTGATTGGTTCGTCTCTCGTTCGTAGGTGAAAGGATATGTGACGAGAATAAAAACCTTGTGTGTGATAGTAATCAATTTTTGTTTCCAATCCAAAACCTGCCAAATCAGATTTTTCTTCAAGTTTACATACTGAAATATCAGCCCCGAAAAATGCTTCTTTTATATAAATGGAGATATGACTGATCAAAATGTGCTCCCTGGCCCGATATGGTATTTTTGAGGCATTTACAATGAGGATCTTCTCTTATAGTAAACATTTGACACCTCAAACCAAAATAATTTTGTCATACAATATATTAGGAAGTTTGTTTATTGGAAAGAACCACGAATGGTTTTGGTTTGCGGTGTCATGTTTGCTACAGGAGAAAATCCCCCCAAAATATGAAAATAAGCAGGGGGGGGCATATTTTGATCAATCATATCTCCATTTTTATGCAACTGAACATCCCAGTTTTTTCGAAGGGGATATTTCAGTGTATAATCTTCAAGAAAAATGTTATTTGGTAGGTTTTACAGTGACAAAAAAAACGGTTTTATTACTAAATATTAAAGCCAATATAGTAAATATTGGCTTGGTTTGATGAAGTTGATGCTTACCATTTTGAATGTCCCTTTTGCTTTCTTGACGTATCGATGACAGCGAAGAAGACCCACATTATCGAGATTGGATAGGATTTTCAGCTCATCCGAGCGATGTTCATACAAAGGTGTTTCCCGGATCACCAGTGAGTTTCCCTGTGTGATGAGAATGAGCACAGAAAATATTATGACGGCCAATCACAATTTGCTGGTGATGGACAGATAGTGTGGATAACCAAAAATGAGAATGCGCAGGCGCAGTAGTAGTAAGACAGCAAATCTCTTATTTTTGGGGGTGCGGGGGATGAAGTCACATCCCGCGACTTCAAGGATGACGTCACTTCCGGTCACTTCCGGGGATGTCTTGGGGCCGAAGGTCACCGTGCGTAGTGAGTATTTAAAAAAATATATGTATATTATACTGGGTTCTGCTCTTCAGAACACGCGTACATATACCCTGAGCTACATGCTTTAGTATTAATAGCAAGGTGTAGTTATCATAATACCCCTCGCAGAATGTAAACATCCAAGATGGCGACTGAACAACGTTCGTCCTACGTACATGTCAAAGCTCCGTATGATGGTCATCACGACGCATGTGAATGGTACGTTGGTTGTACGTCGGTGGAAACATATGGATGTAGTCGGTGCTTTTGACCCGTGACCCCACTCCACATGACGTCAACATGTCTCAAAAATGAACATGTTGAATGTATGGATTCATGTATGGGCTTAGTATTACTGATGTCAATATTCATTAAAATATATGTTTTCTACCGGTTCGGTAAAATTGGTACGCCGTGCTGCTTGTCAAAAACAATACTAATCAAATTAGTAGTCCAGTTGCCTCCTTAGTAGTAGAGAAAGCGGAAACCAGATATATTTGCCCTTTGACCTTCGTAGAAAGTTTTACAGTAACGCCCGCCAACGCCTAGCTTAATGCTTCAACGCCCAGGTGAAATAGCTCAGAAGCTCTGATGGGCCTAGATATACCATGGAATTGACATTAATTCATGGAAATGCAGTGACGCCCGTCGACGCCTTTCGTCGCGCCTCAACGCCATATCTTAACGTCTGAACACTCTATCATAACACCTTAGCACTTCTCTCAACGTCTTAACGCCCTATCTTAACGCCTTAACCCCTCTTCTTAACGCCTCAAAGCCCTAGCATAATATCATAACGCCCTAACGCACTGTCAACCGTCCAAACACACACACACACACGTGCTTTGACCATTGGCCCCTGACCGTTGATGAACGTGAGGCCATGCCTGGAAGTGGCGCCTCTGCGTGGATGTGTCCTCATCTGATGGCGCCACAAGTAACGTCATTACAGGAAGTGACGTCATCACCGGAAGTGGCATCATCGCACGCATGTCCGCTCACCTGATGGTGCCGCCGGTACTCTGGTGCACCCTATAGCAAGCTATAGCGTTCAAGTGTCACCACCAGGTAAGCGGACATGCGTGCGGTGACGCCACTTCCGGTAATGACGTTACTTGCGGCGCCAACAGGTGAGCACACATCAACGCTGAAAAGTGGTAAACAATGCAAGCGTTCGATGAATTCAACACAAATTTTTGGAATGGGTTAGAAAGTAAATGCAAATTGTGAGGAGCAGTAACTTTCAAACTTTCTTTTCTTGAATGACGAAACTGGTGGTTTATACAAGTATGATTCTTGTGTGGATATAACCACCAACATCCCTGCTGTTCCGTGAAATACAGTTTATCATAAAATAATAGTTTGAGACTTTATGCAGGAAACACAAAGCACGGACAGGTAGACAGATGACTCCGAGTGGAGCCTTTTATACTCCGAGAGCAAGCGAGTACCCCAAGAGGTGCACTATCGATTGAATGCCGTGAACTACTTCAAGTACCATCCAGGGCGGAGTTGATAACATGGTTGTCTTTGTACTGTGATTTCTGCCCAATCGTGTAAAATAAAATGTATTCTGATTGTTGACTCCCAGTGGGCACCATGATTCAATAAAATTCAATTCAATGCAATTCATATTACCGCTGGTGAGAGGTGAGGACCATCTTCTGCGGGATCTTCCCAAAGGCTGGCTGACTGGATTTCTGTATCACCTGAAAAAAAAGACAATTCACTATTAGCTGATGCCATCTACAAAGTGTGTACAGGCAGTACGCAGTTGGGGGGGGGGAGGAAGAGGGGGATGGTGCGATTAAAAAAAAAAATGAACCCCAAGTTTTAGCAATGTGAGCTGAAAGCGCCATCCTAGGCGGGTCAGGGGGCATGCCCCCTCCCCCTTGGAACAAATTGGAAAATGTGGACTTCATTTGGCGCATTCTAGAGCCTAATTAGTGCTGTGATATAGTTGCCGTTGAATTGTTTTTTTTTATTGGGTAATAAAATGCGAAAATAACTGAAAAGGTGTTTTACAATATATGGATGGCGGAAACAGGGCGAAAAATAAGGGTGACATGGTTTCCAGCCTTATTGCCTTGCCGTGATGCACACTTAATATTTGTTCCAACAGTATTATAATCACAATTCTCACTGTCAAGAAAAATGTCCTGAAATGCACACTAGGTTGTAACCCCTTTAAAACATGTAAAAGTATTCAAGTTCGAAAACTAGTATGAAAAGAGATTTACTTAAAATATGTCACTGAAGTGTTATCAAGCTCTTCAATAAAAACAACGAAAAAGATTGTCCACAATATCACCCAGTGTTGAATATTGGAACTCTAACGAATTGGTGTTCATTCTGAAGTGTGTACTTTTGAATACTTTCACGCGTAAATACACACTTTTACATGTTCATGCGGACGCTAGTGTTCCAAATGTGTTGCCCCGTGGGGCATCCGGGGATTGACATGCGATGTCGTTGTGCACATCGCAGATCATGGTGAGAATAGGCCTCAGCTCCTCAGAGAGCTTGTCGTAAGAGGCGACTAACTGAGGCACCCTTGGGGTTCCGGAGTGTGAAAAGGAATAGAACCCCACCCGTGTGGTTTCCGGGTGTGAAAAGGAATAGGACCCAACGTCGTGATATGACTAAAATATAGTTGAAAGCGACGTTAAACCCTATTCACTCACCCACTCCAAATGTGTTACATTTGTGAGCATTGGTGTTCAAATATGGTGATCAGTTGCGAACACGAGCGTTCATATTATATTCTCTAGTGTTCGGATATGAACATATGTCTTCAGTCTTTAACACGATATGGCGTTCTAGCTGATTTGAACGTCAATATGAACGTGTATGTTCAGTGCCGTCCAACCTCATAGTTCGATTGTTGAGATACTTAGCGTTGTGGAATTTTTGGTACCGTCCCTTTTTCTTTTCATTATTGTTCAAAATGGAGCAGTTGATGAATTCCACGACATTATTTCAAGTTATTCCGACGACCGCTGAACTTAGCTAGAGATGAACGCTTTTGCGCGTTCGATAAAGTCCGGCGCACACGAGAGCTATCAGCTGAGCTAACGGCCCCAATTGCCTGTCAGCTCAGGGGCTAGCTCTCGTGTGGTTTCAGCGCACACGGTGAGCAAATGGATCACCGGTTCCCGCAGAACACCTTCTTCGAGATCATCTTTGAACAGCCGTCAAAATCACGTGAATTCGAGGTAAGTCTCCATTGGCTGGTCAAATAAAACTACTGAGCTGTTGGCTTGCGTTCGCCGCATACGCTGAGGATTTGGCCTCGAGAGGTGAAATTATCAAACAAGTTTGATATTTTTCTCCCGGCCTCGCGAGGCCAAAAACTCACCAAACACTGCCCGCACACGAGAGCTAGCCCCTGAGCAATCTCAGTAAACTCAGATATAATATCACGGAATGTTATAGCTGAATTCAGCCCTATACAATTCCCATGCGAAGTTGAAACTATACTTGTTAGCCAATCAGGTGGCTAGCTTGTTGAAATCATGCCCACAGTAATTACACAGGGTAGCACGTAGACTTATCTATAAACATTATCGGGAAACAGTATCCAAATATGGCATCATTTCCAGATAGCCTGCATGGAAAACTGTGGAGATCAAAGAGTTTACTCCCGCCGAAAAGTCTGGCTTGGTTGAGGGATAGAAAATATCAAAAGATTGTGCCGCGCGAAGATGTTAATCTCCGTGGAGTAAACGTCAATCATTGTCAGAGATAAGTCAGAAATTGTCGTGATTGGCTTATTATGAGATCTCGCAGAACATCGGCGAACATTTCGCACGAAGTTTTCATAGCGTTACGTCTAGATGGTATTCTCTCGATTTACCGTCTTGGTTTACCTAGATTGGCCCCTGAGCTGACAGGCAATTGAGGCCGTTAGCTCAGCTCATAGCTCTCGTGTGCGCCGGGCTTTAGTGTTACAACTGTTTGCTGACAGTGTAGTGGAGACAATACGAGCGTCAGATCCTACACTCTGGTCAGCCATCACCAATTAAGAATTTCCGCGGCCGTAATCGAAAGAACTTCTCCATAAGAAACCACTAGCAACAAACTCCAATCAGGCTGTAGTCCGATTGACCATCTATCAAGCTATTCGACCGTGGTCGATAAAGCCCGGCACACACGAGAGCTATCCCCTAAGCCAGAGGGCTCAAGTGCCGGTTGTCATTCACCAAACGCTATATAGACGATCTTCTCGCTGTGGATAATCGCTATATAAATGAAGCAGTGAAGGATATATATCCACCTTCACTGGATTTGAAGGAAACTACAGATAGTCCTACAGGCACATCTTATTTAGATCTCTATCTCTACAAAAATGAAGCGGGCATTCTCTCTCGTCGACTTTATGACAAAAGAGATGATTACAATTTCGACATCGTAAACTATCCCTATCTGGATAGTAATATTCCAGTGGGACCTGCATATGGCGTATACATATCTCGCTTAGTAGCATTTGCTAGATCCTGTGTTAAATGTGATGATTTTAATCAACGTCACAAAACATTGTTGCAGAAACTTATAAAACAGGGCTATTCCACCAAGCGCCTCCACTCAAAGTTTCTCAAATTTGGCGATACATATCGCATGCTGATAGCAAAGTACGAACGTAGCGTGCAAGATCTATGGCGCTACGTATCGTAACTTGTGTCTAATTCCGCTTAACCCGGGGCTAGGGGCCGTATGAACACATGTACTTCAATATCCTCATGGTGCTCATATGAACAGTCACAATCAAAGCGTGACTGAGATACATCTTTTTTGGATAACGACTCTAAAACGAATATTACGGATTAAGAATACTGATCAGCGATACGGATTTGATATTTTTGGAACATCATGATGTCTTGCCGGCATCATTGAAAACTGTTGACCGCTTCTCTTGCAGGAAACAAGCCTATGTTTTTGTATACTATGATTGTCTTTTTGAATTTGGTGCTAATACTGTTATATGGAAAATGGAATAGGTCTTTGGATTATGGACGCGGATATTTTCTAATGGACGACGGCTGGATTATGAATGACGGACTAGACGCTTGTAATTATGCAGGAAATAGCTCTCGTGTGCAAGCAGTTTTTGGTGAGTTTTTTGCCTCGTGAGTCCGGGAGCAAAAATATCTATTTTGTTTGATAATTCTTGCCTCGCGAGGCGAAATCCCCACCGAACGCATTTGCGTACACTTCGCCATCCATAAGGTGGCTTGCGAATCGTGTGTCTCCATTATCACGGAGCGATATCCGGTACTCTACCGTATTCTGTTCGGCCTTCATCCGGTGGAGAACAGACTCTTTTGAACAAGTAGGACATCACATGACTCGAAAATGGCGGGTTACGTTGGGGTTACGTCGGCAGACTTTAGCTGATTGGCTGACGAAATCACGTGGTATTGATTTTTGGAAATTCCCTCTTGCAGTTGCCGAAAGTAGGCTGAACATGGATACACACGATCCTAGGGTCAGTCTTACCGCGTATACATGACCCAGATGGTTACAGGTTGCGGCGAACGTAGGTTAACAGCTCAGCCGTTTTATTCGACCGGCCACTTAAGCGCATCCTATATTCACGTGATTTGTACGTGCGGCAGTTTAAAATGGCCATTTTTACGCGGGCCCGGAGACATGAAAGATCATGATCTTGAGCAAGGTGTTCCGCGGGAACTGAAATCGATTTGCTTACCGTGTGCGCTGAAACCACACGAGAGCTCTCCCCTGAGACAGCAGGCATTTGATGCCATTGACTCAGGGGATAGCTCTCGTGTGCGCCGTCTTTATCGACCATGGTCAATTAGCTTGATGGTACCCAGCTTAAGGTATCTATATTGGTTGATGTGACATCGTTGCAGCCATAATCATCCAAGCAGCCTGGAGACATTCGTAGTTGGTTCGAACGTTCAGCTATCTCTGATATGCTTCCCATCGCAATGTCAGTTTTCATAACGTGGTCATAATCACGTCCCAAAGTGGTTCCTGCCAACATGCTAGTACTGACTGCAACCGACAGGCCACAATTTTATACAAATTCTCCGATTGTCCAGTTTCTTAGATCGTGTGTACGAATAACGAGTTTTATTTGCTGGCAGCACTTGGTCATATCCGTTTATACTCGAGTATAGAATGATATCGCTGCCTTTTGCAACCGGGAACTTCTTTTCGTATGGCCTGTTATACTGAAAATCTGCGTCATTCTGGGGAAAAAATAAATCGTGGTATTTGGTCAGCTTCTTGTACTTGTTGTTGTGATCCACAAATTAGTTATTTCAAAGGCTCGTCTGAGGTTGTAGTCCGCCTAGCAGTATCCACTGCGTGAAATGGTCGAGTTTCCAATTCCAGAAACCCGACAGAAACCTATTGGGAACTGTAGCGACACAGTTTCCAATAGGTTTGCGGTGGGTTCCGTAATTGGAAACTTGAACATTTCGCGCATTGATCGATACGGCTGTATTTTACATAGTGCAAGTGTTGCAGAGGAAAGATCAACTTTAAAAGTCTCGGCTTCTTTTCTATGAGGACGCGAACACACGAAGAATTATTTCTGGCTGTGACAGCGTTTCCTATTATTTTTTGGGCCCGTTGAAAATTTGGCGTATTTTTCTTGACACACGGACCAGTTTACGTCGAACATTGTAAAACTGTCAAGGGAAACTGAGTCTCGCGAACGGTACCATGCCTTACATCAACCGACAAGGCCGACAGTCTTAGGCCTGGTGCTCACGACCAAGTTTCCTTGACAAGCGAGACTACATTTATGGAAGTCTGTAGTGGTCATTAGCTTGCTTACAAGCTTGTTTTATGGACGATGACCTGGGTCGTGAGGAAAATTGAATCGTGTAAACCAGGCCTAACAAAAATACGAACCGAATTTTGTTGAGATCAGTAATGGTAAAATCGAGCGAAAACGTCGAAATCTGACTCGCAGGATAATACAAAAATAGCATTTTACCCAGAGTTAAATGTCAATAACCTAATAGTATCTACTTGCTCTCAATTAGATAAGAAATATATGCTAATTAACAAATGACCATTGTTTCCAGGTTAAAAGTGTTGTATTTATCTTGAATCAAGAAAGTAGTCTAGGTGCTGCGATGTGAGGACTATGTGTGAGTGTAAGTGGGCAAGCGATGACCACGGAGTCGTTGGCGGGGCATCGGGGCACGCAGGTAGCCCGAGTTGTCCAGAGGACGAGACTATTTTGTGGCGCGGTGACAGAGGAAGGGCACCGGGTCGCGCAGGTGGCGGGTCGTCTAGCGGTATGAGCTATTTTCGGCGCTGAGTACGTTTGTTAATACTTGGCGATTATACAAAAGACGTACCATCGAAAAAAGTCGACCTATATGGGAGGGAGATGTAAATCCCCGTATCAATATTAACTGAGCGTGGGCTCACGGAGTCACTCATAAATATTTTTCTTTTAAATTCTCTTATAAAAATATTTATCTCGTGTGGCTCACAAGTAAGTTTGCTTGGATGACAGAAATAAACATTTCCTGCTGAATTTGGAAAATCAAAAGCAAACCTTTATTATTAAAAAGCAACAGATGGTGTTTTTTTTAACCAATCCTTTTCATGTGAATATTCCTACTTTATCATCTATACTGATTTGCTTTGTTATAAGAGAAATTCAAGAAATCATGTTTTACTTGTATAATAGTATAACAGTAAATAGTAAAACTACTTTTCCTTTGTCATAGAGGTCAGGGCATGGTATAAAATTAAACTGTAGTAACTCGGCTTGACATCAAAGGAAATGACTTTAATTAAGTCAAAGAATAAAGTGAAAAATATTTAGGGAAAATATAAACAAAAATCTATTTGAAAACATATATATATATATTAATTTTCATAATTTATTGAAAATATACGTAGACATCTACCAGTATCCCACAGGCCAGGCAACTGTAGTTGCACATTACTGGGAGAACAAAGTATAGATTATCTGTTCATGGACCAGTAATTTCATCTGATCAGTTACTACCTTTTCTAATTTCACATTCTCCTATCTTTTAACCCTGGAGACTATTTAAAACTTGTGATAGCTGGCATAATTGTATACATATGCACTATATTTTCCCATAGTCAAGCATAATGACACTTTCTTTGAATACTGCGAAAATATAGTACATATGTATATATGCCAGCCATCACCCGTTCAAAATAGTCTCCTGGGTTAAAATATAGGGGAAAGAGAAATTATACAACCCAGTAGCTGATCATGTGTCCGTGAACAGACAGACTCTTCATTGTTCTCTCAATAATGTACAACGTAGACAATGGCTCGAAAAAAGTAAAGGGGTTATTAATATGCTATACGACGAATATCACAGGCTTGGTAGAATGAGAACGTAGTTCATCATCATCCAGCAGATAAATTGATAGGGCTATTACATCATCGCTTTTCCGAGCTAGCTAGGTTTCTTCGTATTTCAAATTGAACAGCTACAATAAAGGCGCGGCTGAGATGTCAAGGCTACGTCTAATAATAATCCGTATTCTAATCATCTTACTCTATTCGGTTAATACACATATCTACCGCATAGTTCGATCTGCATAGCTAAGGTATTCTAGTCTGAATATGCGGTGCCGAGTCATCTGATTGATTTTTGATCACCAGACGTCGTCAGTGTTTTTCTAATAATGCTCAAGCCTGTGGTAGGGGTCGTGCGGTCATGCGCATGGACAGTTTGAGTTCTTTAGAGTGATATCTTTAGAATGATGCAGTTAGTATATATGCCTATGGGGTCATATGACTACATCGGCATCTCTTTTCACCACCCTTGTTATTGAGTATCTTACTTACCTGAGGTAGGGTCCGTATCTCTCAAACCGAACGGTATTCCCTGCTCAGAACAAAAAAGTTCGTTTAATGAAATTTGCGATTAATAATTCTCTCTCTCGCTGGCTGTTTGAGATGACATTCCGCCAGCGTCAACCCATCAAGCTAGAAGTAGCTGAGATATTAAAGAAATATTCTACACTGTAGGGTGACAAAAAATGTCAACTCAGAACGATTTTCGCTCAGAGGGTGTAATCTCAGGCTATTGGGTATTTTACTACCAATTCAAAACATTCTCTCTAATAATCTTTACACTAACAATAAAAGAACGGAAGGATGCTGAGTAGGATCTTACTTGGAATAAGAATGAATTCATTATTTCAAGCAACGAAATCCGTTGCATTGATTTAGAAACAAGAGCATATCTGTTGTCTTATCATCACGACCGCCATTGTAAATATATTTGTGGTCATTTGTACATGTAAAGTATAATTATAATTCGAGAAAGGGGTTTCTCTCCCCCTGAATCAATGCTGTCGTTAATCATCTCCGAATAAGTAATCACCTGCCGGCTTCACTGTTTGAAAAAAAATATGGATTGAGAAACTATTTCAAAGGGGACTATAGTTTTCACATATGAACTAATAAGAACGGCGTTTATTATTAGAGTAATATGCTGAAATGAATCGATAAATACTTTTTTTAGCCAATTATTTTTTTTATATTCTGTATTCTGTTTCACTTAACACTCCCAAGGTCCATGGTACCCGGAGAGTGGGCTTGTTAAATTAAACTATTTCCCGGGGCCTTTGTTGCCAAGTTTTCAAGTCTTCGTTCGTTCGTTCAGTAACGGAACGAACGAAGACATGAAAACTTGTCTAGAGCCTTTGGTCCTGACCTGAACTTCGCCGCACCATTGAACTTCTAGCGAACAGGGGAGATAATGAAACTTTATGGATTGGACTTTCCTGCCTGATGATGCTCACCTTGTCTGGTATGGATTTTCGTTTCTTTTGGTAATTGCTGAGACGAGGGTAAGCTGTGTTTGCAGCTGCGATGCCTAATCCAGTATCTGAAACTGAAATGGTAACGTGGGACAAGTTATTCTAGAGAGAGAATGAATAGCGTGGTAATAATACTTCTATGAAGCAAGATTTTTTTACAGGATCTAATGTCATAAGGTAAATCATCAATGGTATATTTCACTGTATTGTATGGTATTGAATTATAATATATTGAATTGTAATTTATTGTATTGTATTGTAATATATTGCATTGTATCATTTTGCATTCCATTGTATTGTATTATATTGTTTCGTTGTATTGTGATGTGAAGTGTTATTTTGCAACGAATAAAAAAAACTTGACTATCCAGCAATATAATGTACTCTCTGTTCAAATTCGAGATTTTATTTGACCATATACGTACCTGTTCCTCGCGAAAAGATCTATACACACTAAACAGAAATGTTCTAATGTAACAGTTTTTAACACTTTTTTGGTAAATAAGGACAGCCGTCCATCTCTCCATTTAGTCTTATTCTAAACAAAAACACTGGCGATCAAATTGTAATGGCCGAAAACCAGAACACCAAAAAAGACGTTCCAGTATGGAACAGTTTTATGACACTCATTTTTCTGTTCTTGAATAAATAAAAACGGCAGTTTTCAAAACTAGAATGTTTTTTTGTCATTTAGTGGTATTCTAAATGTGGGCATTAGTCTTCTTTTACGAGCGTAGCGTGCAAGATCTATGGCGTTACGTTTCGTAACTTGTGTCTAATTTCGCTTAACCCGGGTCTAGGGGCCGTATGAACCCATGTACTTCAAGATCCTCATGGTGCTCATATGAACAGTCACAATCAAAGCGTGACTTAAATACATCATTCTCTAGATGACGACTTTACAACGATTATTATGGATTAAGAATACTGATCAGCGATACGGATTTTATATTTTTGGAACATCATGATATGTTGTCGGCATCATTGAAAACTGTTGACCGCTTCTCTCTTGCAGGAAACTAGCCTATGTTTTGTATACTATGATTGTCTTTTTTGAATGGATTATGGACGCGGATATTCTTTAATGGACGACGGCTGAATTATGAATGACGGACTAGACGCTTGTACTGTTATTTTTCGTGTATGAAACTGGTGAAAGCTGCAGCTCTGCTAGGTTTTATCCAACACTTTGATCAAGCGCAAGATTGCTTCGTCATGGGGAGAAGCGATCTACAGTTTTAAAAGATGACAGCAAAATGACAAGAAGACATCATAATGTTCTTTAGATAAAATCCTTTTCACTGACCAGTATTCTATATCCAAATGAATTTCCAATTCGTTTTCTAGAGTATGATGTATTTCAGTCGCGCTACAAGGACATCTCCAGAAGAAACCGTTTACAGGGATAACTGTTTTTGTACTGGCAAATCACCTGACTGATCGTTACCACATTATTTTACATATAATGAGATTGTTATAACATTTGCATCCATTTTTGTGGGTGAATCGAAGATCACACTAGTCCTAAACCACGACATCCTTTTCTGGGAACAAATTAATTGAAGGGCGTTACTGGAGGACAACTTGCCTGCGAACTATGAACGTCATACGGATGCACTTCCCTGATAGCCATCATTCTATCTTTGCGATTTGTATCCCTCCCTTTGTTACTCACCCAGGTCACAATCCTCGGCAAGGAATGCTTCGAAGCTCTTCTGAATGTCCTTTGGACAAGATCGATTCGTCTCCACTCGCTCAAAACATCCCAAGATTATGCTGAATAGGCTTCCTGGCAACCACCCCGTGGGCTCACTGGGTTTCAAACGGTGATGGACAACCTGTAAGTGTGTTTAGACATATATTGTTGTGGAATGGGCATGCACGATAAATAAAAAAACAACAGTGTACTTGGGATGAAGGACCTCTCCAATATATACACAAGCGGTCTCTTCACTATAAGGTTCAAATATCTCTGGCCTCGTTGGGCCCCCGGGGACTGACATGAGGTGTCGTTGTGTATACCGCTGTGATGGAATGTCCTGGTGATTAGTGTCCCTTTTCATATCCTTTTCTATTGGAAATCAGGACGGACACTTGTCCTCAATGTGGATGAAAGTGTCCTACCTGGGTTAGAAGATAGGAATAGGAAACTCGTAGCCACTGGACAGTCTTAGCCTCCAAACCAGCCCTGGTCAAGGGCCTCAGCTTGTCGAATGGGGCACCCGTGGGGTTCCCGTGTGTAAAAAATAATTGGACTCTACTCGTAGTGTGAAAAGTAATTGGGCCCAAACGGTGTGATATGACTGAATCATGACTGAAACCATAATCACGGTGATCGATAAATCCAATCCCATAGTAGCAATAGGAATGAGAGATAGTACCATTGTCAATGAAAAGGTTTCGATCGAAGATTGGAAACTCTCACAAAATTAAACATGGTATTTTCTCAAGCACTAGCTATAGCTATGTAATCAGCGTCATGCATTAGTGGAACTGAAACGAATTTTGAGAGAGAAAGAATAGACTGTTCGTCAGCGGATTCGAACTCACGACCCCGGCTGAACGCACCAATGCTCCACCGACTGAGCTATGACAGCCCATGTGTATACACCCTCGTACTGCTCAAGTGATGACCAAGCTTCTATCTCTCAGGAATTGTATATGATACAGATCCGAATAAGCGGATGAATCTCTTCACCTACCATAGCCATCAATTCGTGGAGCTTCTTCTCCTGCAAAAGCCACTTGGAGTATGGCCAGCACCCATGTGTATACAACTCTATCAATGTATGACCCAACATCCACATATCCGACATGGAAGAGTACTTGTCTTCGAGCAATGACTCGGGACTTGACCACAAGGTCGGAATGAAAGTCGAATCGTTTTCTGAGTAATAGAAAAACAAACATTCGAATTAGTAAGGTTTCGACAACGGGCACTAATGTGCTAATGTTAAAAAAGGCGTGGTATGGAAAATTGCCACCAAGGAGACGCAAGGAAGACATGGTTGAACGGGTAATTGGATGACAGTTCCGGATGGCAGAACAGGTATGCTTGTGATTATTACGTTGATCAGGTGCTGGACTGGCTGGGCTGATTTGTGTCCAAGATAATTGAAGCTGAGAACGCCCTCGTCTCCTGGAACATTTAGGCACAGTCGTGATATGACTGAAAAATTGTTCAAAACGACGTTAAATCCTACTCACCCACACTCTAATCATACGTGTCCGAATTACAGCTATATTACAGTTAAAGGTCTGACACTGAAATGCCCGTCCAGCATTGACTCTTTGATTCCTGCACTCAGATACCAATGCGATATGATAGCTAAGCCTAATTCTCAACGAATTATTCAAGATTACACTGTACCTATTATTGACCGAGATCCATCATCGTTCAAGAGCAGAAAACGTGCCTGTTCAAAGTTAGCTAACTTGGCGGTCCCTCTTGATACATCGATGTCAGTCATGTAAAAGTTACACGTCCTGATATCTCGATGAGCGATCCCTTTCTCTTTACAAAAGTCTAAGGCTTTAATAAGACTGATCGCGATAATTGTCAGAGTCTGCAAAGTTAACCAGTGTCCAGTCCTTCTTTTATCCAACAGCGAGGTTAATAACGTGCTCCCAACAGGCTGTTCCAGCACGTACAAGAAAGGGTACGGCGAAACTTGAAAACCGAGGAGCTCAACGATGGAAGGATTAGCTCCGAGTTTGTGAAGCACATCACATTCATTGCGATACAGTTGTTCCTCTGGTTCAAACTGGTACGTAGGGGTGGTTTCGTCGCCGTGAACCTGGTCAACCAGCTGACCCAGTAGAGGCTGATGGAATATAACGGACACCGGTGTTGGTGATCCACCCAATGTTCCCTCGTAGTGTCTCCATCCACTCTGTGCTGTCTGGATTTTGTTGATGTCCTCACCAGCATGTCGTGTTAGCAAGATTCCAGCTTTGCCTAAAATTTCAGAAATGTGGGTCTTAAAGAGCGCCGTGTACTCTTCGGTCGTCATTTCCTCACAAGCTCCCAGGTCCTTGATCCAGCTGCGTACGCTCTCGGACCTGTGGAATATCAATGGCCGCAGTTCGTGATACAGTAGTTCTCGCCAACAGGGCTCAACAGTATCGATCCCAGCCATCACAATTTCCAGTGCTTGTAAAAGACCTGTCGTCTGTTCTCGGGAGGACCTGTTGCCGCCTATCAAAAAAAAATACAAATATAATAATAATTATATATCCAGAAAAAAAATCCATTTCGGGGCATCGTTTTTTCAAAAGGAAGTTACCGATGGGCATTGAATACCCGGGCAGATCTAGATTGAGAAGTTAGCTACTTTGAAAAACATGGAAGAAGATCCCAGACGACAATGTACGACAGGGTTAATACCAAGGCTATCAAAAAACAATATGCCGAAGAAGACACTGCTATCCACACATATGGTTCTAACATGATAAGCGTGGTCTAGCACAAGCAATCACGTCTTTCACGAATAAGCATATTTCCCATCCCTTTGGACCATAGGTAAGCATCGTAAAAGTGTCCTGAACCCACAGCCCACAAGTGTCACTAATATTTCTAATATATTTCAATCACTGTCGGACATCTTTATACTCTTTTAATCACGTGACTAACCTTCGCCACACTGATCTTTCAAAGATCCGAGAGTACCTATCACGCAAAGCAGACGGAGAAGTAACAGTTCTCTGTACTTCCTTTTTCTGAATAGTTGGGTCATCACAGATCTGGGTTGGAAAAGCTTTGATAACAGGTGATACAGACGGCGAAATGTTCCCTCTTCTGGGCCACGGTTAACCTATAATTGAATCGAAATAATAATCTTCACTATTATTTCATGCTGGTTCTTTCAATTTGAAACATAATTTCAAATACCAAATGTTATATTAACATTGCCCTTAAATGCCAGATAAATTGCACCTATACATTTAGTTCTTTTGACAAAGGGCCTGAAGCCTGATGACGTTTTATCCCACTTCTATCCCATGATGCAATGTAGGCCCCCAGCATCCATGACAATTAAATGGCAGATGGGGATCGTAATACAATCCAATTAGCCCGTCACCTCCCTCATGTAATTTAGCACCAAGTTAATTGCCAGTGCGAGGAACCTGAACTGGCACAGTCGGAAGAGCATGCATTAATTTGGTGTATCGGGTTACATATAGGACTTCACGCCTTGTGACACATGTACCATGCGTTGACAATGTAATTGGTTTTGCGTTACATAAGCGATGCTAGATTCCTGGATAGGTGATCACCTGTGATGCAGATGAATGAATATACAATTCGTCACGTGATTGATAAATAGATAATACGTCATCGGGGGTTGGGTCTATACAACTGAATATATTTCTAAAAAAAACCAATGGATATGAAGAGAGATGTGTTGAAGTATAGCACGGATATGTTAATGTAGAAAAAGGAGTCTGCGCTGACGAGACTGAGCTATATATTTTCTTTATATACGTACGTCCAGCAGGAGTGAATGGAACAGGACAAGTTGTTGGTGAACATCCAGGTGCTCATCTTGCGAACCGTGTCCAATCTTAGTCTGATCTGGTGTGTTCCCAAATCCCTTCACTGTGAGATTTAAAATCTTTATTAATGCTTCTCTTGCGTCTTTCCTGACAGTGTCTTTGTATTTTTGTTTTTCCAAAACTGTCCTTCGTTCGAATATTCTAGCCGACATCTTTCTGCCAATATCTGGCAGTGGCATGCCCTGAACCAAGGCCAGAAATAAGACGTACATACTTGACGATTTAGCGAAATCTTCCGCTGTATTGGATTTCACAATGCACGTGAAGAGAGCTCCTTCGACTTTCAGAAACTGTTTTATGGGTTCTTCAACTGTGCTTTCACTTTCGTTTTTCCATTTGAAAAGTTTACGTTCTATGTACGTCCGACAATGCTGCTTCAGGTATGGGTCCCTGCAGTCGAGCAGTTTCACAACCAGATCAATTGGCCTTCCCAGACTTCGATGACAAGTGATTTGGGTGAGAAATATGGCCATCTGTCGCTTGTATGGAGCATTGTTGAATACGGTTGGAACATCGCCTGTCTCGAAACATCTCATATCTATTGGAAAGCAATGAACAACGATTGAGGGGTATTCGTGGTAACTATGACGCAAGTTCCACTTTCTATACTACTGTCCAAACGCTTCGAAGTTGTATGTAAGGGGTTTCATTTGCTTTCACAGAAAATACTTTTGCTGGTACCCTCCCCTCACTCCATATATTGAAGTAGTACTTGAAAAAGAAGACAGAAAATCATTCATTTTGGCCATGAGGTTTTTTATATATAAAAATCATTTCATTTCAATGAAATAATCTAAGAAGTAACATCAGTCAAAAATATGCATTCATCAGGCTATCTTAGGAAAACAAATAACATGGTGACGTTCAATTTCTGTGCTTATGTTTTCATCTCAAATACTGATTTAACCCTACCTGGCCTTGGGGGGGGGGGGCGCGAAAGTGGCCCCCCTACCAAACATTCTGCACTATCTCCGGAACGACAAAAAGTGGAGATCTGAAACTCCGTGACTTTATAGTTTATCATATTTATATAGCTAAAATATGCCACATAGCTATGGTAATGTATATATGTGTTGAAAGCACATTTCTTGAGGATTTTAAATATACGCGTTTGTTTACTGTAAACCTGTATGTTTTGAAGATATTTGGATTTTTAATGAATTAATTTAAAATGTCATTTTAATTTCTTAAATGCTATTTTCAAAAAAGTATTCATCTTATCATAACTTACTTTATCATTTCCTGTAGAAGGCATCTCCGACAGGAAATAGTTGTCTCAGTTTTATCAAATTTGGTCTAGTTCTCATTCTATTGACATTTAATGAAATATTGCTTCACAGAATCTAGCAATTCACAGTTTTGAACTTTGAATAGAATAAGAACTAGACCAAAATTGACAAACCTGAGACACGGATTCCTTGTTGGAGTTGTCCTCTATAGGAAATGATGATGCAAGTTATGATCGGCATGACATTCCCGTACGAAGCTAAATGGCGAGAATTACAACCGAATGGGGTTAATAAATAATAAATATTTTAATTTAGACGTTGAACTTTGGTTGATTTCAGTTGAACTGTTCAGAAATTAGCGTACGGTAATTCACAGAAAAAAACTTACAATCGCGACTGAGTTCCTGGTTAATTTCGGTAAATTTACATCGCACGTACGGTCCCTCCAGCGCACAACCCGGTGGGGGAGGTCGCTGTGTAGACACGCTGATAAATTCCTCGAGATGGTAATCCTGTGACTCTACAGAACCGCTCCAATTGCTGGGTTCACTATATGTAATTGATGGTTTTCTCTTAGGTTCATGTGGATATACGGTTGACAAAGTTTCACCCAAATCAGCAGATTTGTGGATGTGCTCCTCTTCATCTTTTAGGTTAGGTATTTGAGATTGCTTTGTCGTCGTAGATCGTAAAGTATCCGACGAGGGGGATATTTCGTTCTGGTCTTTGCCCAAACTCTTTCTAAGCTTGTTGACAAATTCAATGTAAGCCGTCGTGTTTCCTGGAATGTCCAACAAAGTTGGAGCACAGTCCAGAAGGAAATGAGGAATATTCACATTCTCGCAAACAACCGCTGAAAATTTGTTTCGAAACTTAGATGCACGTTCGATGCTTTCTCTCAAATGTTCTGTTTTGGAACATATTGGGATTACAGTTATTTTGCTTCGCTCTGCGAAATCAGTAAACTGTTGACTTCGGGAACCTATCGGCAAATAATCCACAGAGCAAAGGGCGGTAACCACGTCATATCTGTTCAAATCTTCGTAGAGACGTCTCATTAACAGTAAACATGGGCAATTGGAACTACTCATGCATCCTGCCAAGTGAACATCGTACTGTTGATTCTGCTCCTCGGTGATCATTTTGGTCTTCTCGAGTTGAAGTTATTGAAGTTAATGCGATCATCTGTATTGCGACATAACCCTGTGGCTGTATATTTGGTCGTCAACCAGGAGTTGACATGTCTGAAAGAAGAAATGTCTATTAATAATATCATTCAGTGTAAACAATCTTCTGACTAACATGGCTCTCTTTCATGGAATATTAGCTAAATGCTGGTTGAAACTAACTAACCGTTTATATAACTCCTGTATATATAGTTGTTTCGTCACCTACATGTGCACCTCTCTAAAATGGAGGTAAAGGGACGTTTTTGTTAAATAACTTTTGATTTTTTTATTATCAGAAAATTCTGAAATATTCAGGCGACTCAGCATATATATTATTACATGTCGTAACAGTGGTTTTCTAATAAAATAGTCCATGGGCCAAGACCTCAAATTTCACTCGAGGTGGCGAGTTCTAGTAATGTTTTTCGAAGAGGTACATGTGTGTAGATGTTATCCATATGTGATAACCGTTGCAGATCGGTAGCTTAACGGTAGCAAAACACACTTTCTTAACCCCACCCCTGCCAGTATTCCGAACTCAAAGAATGGGGGCAGGGGAATGGTTCCTCGGATATATTAGTTAATTTTGTCGCTGAAGAGCTGAAACTTCACATACTTCACTGTCACCAAAAATTTGTTACACTTAGAACGCGTAAAAGCGTTCATCTCTGACTAATTTTAGCGGTTGCTGGAATAAGTTGAAATAATGTTGTGAAATTAATCAACTGGTCCATTTTGAACAATAATGAAAAGAAAAAGGTACCAAAAATTCCACAACGCTAAGTATCTCAACAATTGAAATATGGGGTTGAACGGCACTGAACACTAACGCTCATATCGACGTCCAAATCAGAACACAATATCGTGTTAAAAACTGAACACTCACGTTCATATCCGAACACTAGAGAACATATATGAACACGCGTGTTTAAAAATGATCATCGTGTTTGAATACCAATGTTCACAAATGAACACATGTTCTTAACACTTTTGGAACACTAGCGTCCGCATGAACATGTAAAAGTGTTCAATTATGCGTAAAAGTGTTCAAAAGTACACACTTCAGAATGAACACTAATTTTTCAGACTTCCAATATTCAGCACTGGGCGATATTGTGGACAAACTATTTCGTTTTGTTTATTGAGGACGATCTAGTTGATGAGCTTGATAACACTTCAGTGACATATTTTAAGTAAATCTCTTTTCATTCTAGTTTTCGTACTTGAACACTTTTACATGTTTGAAAGGTGTTACAAACTAGTGTGCAGTTCAGTGTTCAGGATATGCACACTTTTATTGACAGTGTTTGTGGGCAGGGCCTGGTCCATTAGCACAAGTTAACATACCGTTGTATAATGTCATAGTGACGTAATAACATGTGGCAGCATTTATTGTCGAAATTTCGGTTGGTTTTCCAATTGGTTTTTCCGATTCTGCTGATGCACTTTGGTATATGCTCTTTGAAGAGATATTTCCATGTAGACTTTGCCCGTATTTGATAACACATGCAGATCAGTAACGTAGTGGTAGTTATGGTACACTTTCTGACCCCTCTCCATCACATTCTGCACCCACATTTGGGGGGTGGGGTATGATTTCTTGGATATTTTAATTATTTCTGATGCTAGAGAGCTATAACCGTTCACCTCCTGCATGTGAGGTATTCGCCTTCAGTAAACAAGTTAACGGGGTTTGAAATGATAATTTTTATGACGTCAAAGTGACGTCATAACATGAACAATAATTTATTTTTTTATTTTTCGATACTTTCGAAAAAATTTGCTGGTAAATCTTGAGGTAACAGATTCGGTTCATTTTTTGTAAGGGGTATTTGCATGCAAATGCTATCCATCTGGGAGAGCCGTTGTATATCGGTTGTTTACGGGTTGTTATAGTACATTTGCCGGACGCTACCGCTTTCTGTATCCTCAACCCAAGTTTGCAGGTACACTGTTAGAATTTTTGGGTCGGACCGACCCAATAATGTTGGGTCAATGGGCTTCCGACCCAAAAAATACTAGTCAGAAATTTTGGGTCAACTATTTTGACCCAACATTATTAGGTCACCACTCTTTTGGGTCGCTCCCCGACCCAATATTCTTGGGTTAAAATCTTGGTGATTAGCATTGATCCTAATTGGTCAACTAGTTTGTTACTCCCACCACATATTTACACCGTTAGAATTATCTGGTCGCACCGACCACTTTTTTTGGTCGACAGGTACCCGACTAGAAAAACACTAGTCGAAATTTCCTAGTCAAGAGTCGAAATTTTCTAGTCAAGATTGACGACTAGTATTTTCTTAGTCACCACCTCTAAATTTGAATACTCTTCATGAGCCGCGGAGCACATATGTGGGGGAGGGAAGGCTGATCTGTATACCGGCCATGTTAAATGTTGGGCTGGTGCTATCTAATATAGGACTTATAACGTTATAACATTATAACATTATAACATTGCGGGCTCCGCGGTCCCTGCTCTCTTGATCAGATTTCCAACCATGCATATTCTAACTGATCTGCTTTACTGCTCCAACTAAAATTCCAAACCAGGTTATAGCAGATAATCAGTCACTTGTCATTTTTTGAAATAGTAAGGCCTGATTTATCACTGGCCATTTTGACATGTTTTAAAAAGAATAACTAAACCGGCATACATGTATACACAACAAGTCCCCTGGTGGGACTCTTATATATAATACGAGGGATAATTGGGCTCAGGTCATCACGCAGTTTGATATCTGGCCCCCGGGGCCGATCTGTCGGGGCCAGGATCATAATAGCGGAACGTAAGCTTGGATATCCCTCGGAGATGCCCCTGGAATTCCGAATCATGAGCTTGGATATTCCCTGCAGATACGGTCACGGACAAGACTTGTGTTTTGGCAGTGATTAACTTATTTATTTTCCAAGCATTTAAAAATGTGTACGCATTCATAATATTACATGTAGTTTGTCAGGAAATAAAATGCGCTCATTGTGTCCACCTATATTCTGCGAAACGGTCGACGTGGTCGATGCAAAAAGAATGTGAAACCTGGGACGAGTATAGATATTCGTCTCAGGTGAAACTCACTCCACTTGGTTTTTTTTTTTTTTTTAATATATACAATTGTTCAGGCGCGAGCGGTCACCGCCGGGGTCTAACTACGGGTTCCTAATGACAGGGAGCAGTCGGGATCGCCTAAATAACCTGACCCTGGCGAGGCTAGACGATCGACTGTGTGCCTTTAAAATCCGATTGGCCTGATCCTATTGTTTTATTAACGTCGGAAATCACCGAACACAAAACGGGCACCCCCGAACAAAAAAGTAATCACGTGACTCAGGCGCCATATTTGACTTTTCTGTTGCCACTTCGGTCTTCGCTGTTCACGTCAAGTTTTCTGGTTTTATTCAAAATTCTACAACAATCATAGTTTTGTACATGCAGAATATTTACTTCCAAGTTTGGGACGCGTTGTAATTACTGCAATGGACGGGCTATCCACTCGGACAGTCGATGAAACTGATTTTGTGTCGCTGACCAGTACAAAAGATTATGGCCGACATGTTCAGAGAGGTGAGTATGGGGTTCGATAAGGGGGAATTGCCTGTGGCAGGCCGTGTCTGGCCGTGGCAGGCCGGCTTAAATACAGTGATTACGTGTTTTATACACAACATTACAACTATCTGTGGATGTTACTATAATATTTATACAGTTCTCCTTTTATCTAGTAATTTTATAAGCATAAATTAGTTATTATAATGCAGGGGCCGGTTGTTCGACGAGCGATTAAACTAACACCACTATTAGCGCTAAACCACTATTAAATATCTAATCTAAGATTAACTAACACCGTGATTTAAACCCGTTGCTCAAACGTCAAAACGGACCGGTGTTAGTTAATCGCGCTATTAGCGGCCTTATCTAGGATTAAAATTAATAGCTATCCCACAAAGCTTTGTTTTGTTTACTTCCTGTTAGGAAAGTATGGCGGGAGTGAAACACCAGGTATGAAAGCATACTGAAATGGGGTAAGAAACTGCTACTACGGTGTTAGCTGGAAATGGAGTGCTACCATACCTCGAAACACGTGTTTTTCATGTTCGTGAGTGAAAGACTATCATAACATGTATTTCTTTCGAGCCAGACACGTTGCATGCCTCCCGATTTCATGTTAAAGGAAAATCCACATTTGTTTACTTGCCATTTTAGTGCAAACCGGAAACACGTCTGAAAATACTCGCGGTAACACAAAGTGTGAGCTGTCGAGTGTCGTCGGGTCGTTTTCGTTTTCGATTTACCAGTTTACGGAATTCTCGAGGGAAATTCGATACCGGTACCAATCTGAGAAGCTATTAATGCAGCTATTAAATGTAAGAACAACGTTCGGCCAAGTGAGAGTTTTGTGAGCATGAATCAACAGTAATGATATTATTTTACTTTGTTCTCTGACAAGATAAAGTTACCGATGGTCCATATTTCGACGCATCTGAATGCACCTGAATCAATTTGTACCCGACGTGCATGGTACAGTGAGGTCGCCAGTTCCGATCCAGTGTCAGTTCCGACCCACTTCCCAAAATATTGCTTCTTGTTATATGATCACGCGAAATCATAAAACATTTGGTGCATTCAAGCAAGTTGATGAACCTCTCAATCATGGTTAAATTATATTATGCATTCACTGGTTTTGTTAGAAGACAGCTTTGCAGACCCACTCCATGCACAGGACTACATCGGTCTAAAGTACAAACACCAGGACTCGCCGTTGATCAAAAACCGTGTGCTTCCGATCAAAGTTTTCATTATCACATATAATTATCATATGGTACTATGACTATGTATCTGTCATAAATTTATTCACTGGAGTGTCTCAAAGGCTACCTGCCCCATTGTTGACATCAACTGATGGACCCAGTTCCGAACCACCATCATCCATGACCATGGATGGCCAAGCTGGGTCGTACATGGCCTGAAAAATGCCTTGAGAACGCAGCGCTCACTACATAACTCAAGTGCTGATTAGCATTTCTTCTCTTTAATCTGCTATTCAGAGGTAAAATAAGTAGAAGTACCATTGATTTATCATCATTTTTGAGCGAGTATACGCTTATTAGCCATTGGAGTTATTTCAGTGTCCAGTATATCAGAATCAGAATCAGAATCAATTTATTATACCAAACATCCCAGTTGGGACAGTGCATAAAACTAACAGACAATAAACATCAATATAGGCTACAAGGCCTCCAGATAGCTTCAATACAGTAATAGTAGTTTATACAGTGGTGTATATCTGGCCAATATGATCAGCTCGACCATATCACTATCACCCTCAACCTGCATTCTTTAACGTCAAATGTTCACTTATGAGATGAAGACATTCAAAACGAAATATCCAGCTAGGACCCTATTTTGTCAGAAAATTTATCATGTTGACGATTACATTTGTTTATATCTGGTCAATGTGAAAACGAGGCTGGATCGGAACTGGCGACAGTGGGTCGGAACTGACACCTCTCATTAAGAAATGTAATTTTATTTTCCCTGCAGTTCAGTTCATCCCCAGCTAAGTTAGTTTGCTAATAAAGGCTATGGACAATTGTACGGCGATCAGAATATTGATTAAGCCAATCAAACAATTTCCTTCTCAAACAGGTGCAAATTTCACTTTGGTGGATCGGAACTGGCGCCTCGTCTGTACTGGTAGGCCTTATTTGGTAACATGAGTTATAAGCCGATTATCCTAAAATCGGCTTAAAACTCCTGTTAAAAAATCTTCCTCTGAAGAATCAGGCATTCCATTAATTTTGTACACAACACAGCTGAGCTGGGGCGTATAACTGCAACCCAAATGGCAATCAATTCAAAAAAAATCTGAAATCGAAGTATCACAAAGTACAAACATCTGGTCCATCATTCAATATTCAGTCGTCGTCCATTAAAGAATTTCTGTATTCGATTACTCAAATTTCCCCAGCTCTTGTCAGTCTTTGGTGATTTCTTCTCAAAGTTCTAGAGTGTATAATGTTCATGAAGAATTCACCCACATGTAAATCTTTATTGGCAGAAGAATAATAGGGAAAAGAAATTTCATATCTACATTTATTGTGTACATCATTTTAGTCAATAGGACTCAATCGAGCTTAGAATCCCAAACATGGCTTCTACTAAATTGATAAAGTGTCTCATACAATATAAGTACTGAACCATTATTTTCCTTATGTGGTATGGACAGGTGAACATATTAACCAAAACAGTTTTAATATAAATTTTTCAGTTCATATTCCAGAAGTTATCAGGTGAATTTGACAATATATTGGGCTAATATCACAGTGGTTGTATTGTTTGATACTTGTACATCAATTTGACACTGTATTTGTTTTGTTTGTTTTTTTTACTTAACTGGGTTGAACCCGATTGACAGTCCTATATTGACTAAAATAGCATACAAAATAAATATGGAAAAAAAAAAAAAAATTCTTATTCCTATCTTCATCATGTCTAGATTAACTTGAGGGTGAATTTTCATGTCATTACTCCAAACCCTTGGGAAGACATCGCCCAACGACGTACAAGGGCTGGGAAAATTTCATTAATCAGATTTTTAGGTAAAAGTCTCCCTTCACGTTCATTTCTAACAGTGCAAATGTGCTTAAAATCATGTCCGGCTAAGATAAGATACACAATGAAATCAAAACAGGTCACCATAGGCCTACTATTTGTAATATATAATTCCATCAATTTGACGGCATCCTTATCAATAAACTGTACTATAGTAATTATAAATAAGTCTGTTTTCATATTTAAATATTAATTTCCCACAGTCAGATTTGGATTAATTTACCATAGATATAGATCAGCAGAAATAAAAAGGATGTCACCATACTGTTTTTTCAAATAGTAGCAAAAAAAGCCCCCCAGATAAACATAGTCTTTTCATCTATATGCTCAGGAGGAGATGGGTTTGGGAATTTGGGTCAGAATGGAGGATAATCTTGGGGGGGCGGGGGGGGGGGTGGTATCTGAAATTGAAAAGCATCTACACGGTTGAGATTTTGGAATCGTAATCCCCGCTAAGAAGCACCCTGCAGTCATTGATCAACAGTTCTGACCATGCTGATAGGCCCACTTCTTGGTCAGTCCTACTAGCAGTATAGGCGTATTGAATTGACAAAGCCGATTGTGGGTGAAGGCAACAGTACATCATGTTACAGTCATCTGTAGGTGGTATCTGCCTTTAGCCAGATCACTTTGATAATTTGAGAACTGCGGCAATTGTAAAATGAGGCAACATATGATTGTATGTAAGATAAAGCAAGTCAATTGTAGGTAGCGTTTTTTGGGGCAACAGGGCGATTTTTTGATCTGATCAGGCAAAAAACATAGAAACCATGGAAAGGCCCATATCTCTACCCAATTATAAAGTAGGCCCTATATATTTATATAATATAGCATTCCATATATATAGGATAACAACCAGTATGTTTTACTTCTTTTTCTTAGAATATGTAATCAATAACATGGAGATATCCAAGACATGTTCTCTGAGTTTATACTCTATTCGGTGATAAACCATATGAGAGGTTCCATATGATTTTTAAGGCAAGGGGTCATTGGCAAGTAGCCTAGGCTATGATATTCATGGTAGTCTGAGCTGACAGTATTTTAGGCCTAGAATGGACTTGGGTGGTCCCTGGATGATATCATGGTCTGTTACAAAACCGGAGACAGAAAACAAACACATATTCATTCAAATTTTGTCTTAAATATACACAAAATCAATGGAAATCAAGGGATAAGTCAGTGGAACTGTGATATCTGAAACAATAAGTTCTGAAGTGGTCACTCCATGCAGATTAATCACCAGTTGCGCGACACATTCACTAGCTGTCATCTTCACCAACATGTATAATCAAATTTGTTGATTCCGTACATGCTGTATATACACTCCACTGACTCTGAAATCTCTAGTACGGTAATACACATATATGGATATGTTGTCAAATAACAATATATAATTGAAAATACAACATATTCTTTTGTTACTGAATACAGAGTTTGTACACCTTGACTCTTCCAATTTTCAAGGTCATATATCCTGTTTTCAAGGCGTATAAGTTCAACTGTCACTGAGGCTATGCAGATAATTTTTTTTATTTTTTTTACCTTGACAAAGGTTATTGTTTGCACATCTTGAATAGACTTGGAATTACCTCTTGGATGATCAATATATATATTGCTATGGTGGGGTTAAGTTTACCACCTAATGGCAAAGGACAGCACAAGTTTGAGCTACAACTTGACAACTGAATTGACAACAAGGACAGGAATTCCCGTTTTCAAGGTATTCAGCATAATTTTCTCATTTTCAAGGTAGTGTACGAACGCTGTGAATAGTTTGACAGAGCCATTAGCTTAATCAAGCTACAAAGCTTGATTGACGTTCATCCCCAACCTGATCACAGAGAGCTGTAACTTCACGTAAATATAATTCCGACTTTTGATTAAGGGTTAGTTTTTGTGGGATGTTGTTGTTGTTACAATATTTGTCTCCTCTTAAAATATCCAAAATTAACAAATCACAGCAAGCTAAACATTTACACACACAAATACTTTAGGTCGTCTTCATTGAATATTAATGAAAATCTGGTGAAGCTATCTGATAAGAATCATTTTAGAACATTTATCTTTGCAAATTTTTTGTATACATGTATTTGACAGAATTGTTTATTCAAAATTTCAATTCAGTAAGAACTACCCAGAATGCCTTGTTTGCCATCATTTTAAATATATGCAGTTTTGATATAATCATGTCTATAGGCTACATGAGGCATGCCAAGGTGATGAGGATGACATAATTCATAATTCTTAAATTACTGGGCTTGATATCTCAGAAATTATCGCAAACAGATATATCCAGAAAAGCTCATTCTGTTTTGCTGTAATCTATACTCATTTGAAGACATTTTTTGTCCAAAGTGACCTCTTGTGTACCAAATTTAAAAGTTAAAAATGTCCCAAATTATTTCTTATCAGATGTTTTCACATCTTAGCTTTCTAAGGGCATTTCACGTTTCACTTAACACTACCCTTAGATTTTCGCTGTGATTCGGCATGTATTTCACACGGCGCCATCTATCTAGAGGGAGATAATCCAGTTCGAAAGTTGTTCCCAAAGCATGAGGTCAAATGTCGGCCCCATTTAAACGAGCCAATGAAATTATCTGTATTCAAATATTACTCAGACATGCAAACATGTCAGTTTCACAAGGCGCAAGACTGGGGGAGTCTACGCGAGACCAAAACGAAGTTGTGCAAATTAGCTATTTTATTTCTCACTCTAGTGGAGCATGCTTCTTCGTTTATCTTAAGAAACAAACGGCCTAACATATTTGAAAACAAAATAAAATCGGCGGCAGACCACAGGAAAATGATAAGCTTTTTATTTTGTGATGGGGGCACTTCGAGGCCCACCATGGGATCATTTCAATCGATCGCTTTCTGGAGGTGTGTCTTCGTTGTATGAATGTGATTGCACCGATGTCGGATGTAACGGGACCAGTCGGATGTGACCATTTGGGAAACGCCCTATTACACTCAGATAGCACCCGTTACCGCATGGCTACGAGCAGAAGTTTCTACGTATGATCGTGCCATGCGTTCGGATGATGATGTTTTCACCGATTTGGATTAATATATTGTACATGTATCAAGATAACCTGAAGAATATGTGCAAATATTTTCAGGTTGTTTTGACTTGTTCATAATGATACTTCTGGAGAGACCAATCCTGTTACAACAACAACATTTCACAATAAAAGACCCTTAAAATAATATTAAGTCATACATGCAAATTTGACATTTTTGAAAATATTTTTCACAGAAATATTTCACAAAGCCACCAAATATAATAAGCCTCTCAACATTAGATATTGATTACATAAGGTATCAGATCTCTATTGCAAGTTTATTTTGAGATATTGCAACATTTCAGGACAAAAAACCTTACCGTACTGGTACATAACCACAACGACAACCTTAAAGGAGATTGTCCACCATTATGATTGGTGAAATCAAGCAGATAGGCCACTCTGTACTAAAGCTACTGTTCTATCACACATGAGTGATTTGTGGCACCTTGTTCTCACAAGGCAATACTCCCTATTATCTGACTGAGAAGGTACATTATTGGTCACTCACCTCAAAATCAACTCACAACTCTGTTGATTTCATTTTACTGACAGCAATAAAGCACAATAAGCAATCTCTACTCATTTTTTAAGGTCAATTTAGGTGATACATGTAGTAGTAGGTATGATGCTACATTTATTTACACAATATCTCTTGGTGGATAGCTCTCCTCCTCAAATTTCCACCACATATGCTTCTGGTTATGGCCACCACAATCATATTGCAGGCATGGGGCTTGATCATATATTCATGAACAAACATTTGGCATGTTTAGGGAAAATTTATTTCAGTCATATTAGTCTCTTGAAAAATTACTGCTACATGTGCACAGCAAAACAAAAATTTCAAAATTTTCTTATTTCAATTATTGGTAATTCTTAAATTATATGGTGCCCAAAAAGGTGCACAAATATGTGTTGGAATATTTTGAATACTTTGAAAAATTGTTTGGTTGTTCTAAAAACTGTAGCTGGCTAGTTATTGTAATGTTGTATATTCCATTACTAAAATGTGGTGTCCTGCAAGGAATTATTGAATAAAAAAATATTAGAATATTTGTCTTGTAAATATGTAAAACTACCTTGATTTCGGAAACGTTTTCAAGTTAGTAAACATGGAGTTAAAAAATTTCTTATAGCATACCATACAGATATGATAGAAGTGAAATGTGATTTCTCAGTTCAGTACTTATTTTTCAAGAAAATGCAACTACTTGAGGAAATCATTAGTAAACAAATTCCATACACAGAAGTCTTTCCAAAATAACCCCATATATGTATCTGGTCATGATATCAGAATCCAACTGAACATGAGTGGTCTTGAGTAGATGTTCAAGGTCAAACTATCACAAGATTCCACAATAAAATTGTGATGTTTGGTATCACTTCTAGCTGATACTATCTCGATTCCCCTAGCTTTAAAATGTGGAGAAAGACAACACTTGGCATCAACTCAGGTTTACTTAAAGATGATGCCAGAACAAAAATAAAAAACTTTATAGACCTATCTTAAAAATATACACTTTAAGATAGGTGAATCATGATATAGATACCAATGCCGATGTAGAATCTATATATTGACTATTATAACAACAATTGCAGTACCATTATGATACATGCAGTATGGAGACTGTTAATATTCAAGTCTGGTTTATGTAATCAAAAGAATGAAGCTGTTCGAAATCCTTGCCCATTCGCACTATGTGTGCCATAGGCCCTACTAAGATGGTCGTCTAGATATAGTTTTGCCATGCATACAGAATGAAGATGCCGTTTGATATCGAAGTCTAGTCCAACTATACAGGAGATGTTTGAAATGCTAGTCCAGTCTCGCCATGTATGAACTATGAAGCTGCTTCCTATCCAAGTCTAGTTTCTCCATGCACACAGAATGAAGATGAAGATGGTCGATATCCGAGTCCAGTTTCTCCAGATAATGATGTTTGATATCCTAGGTTAGTCTCGCCCTGCATCCGGTATAGGATGTGGAATATTCCTGTGGCTCGCAACATTCAATTCTAATTAGGTGAAAGATATTTTCACTCCAATGAAAAGTATTTTCTAGCTAGGTAAGAACATTTTCTATTTTGTTGAAATATATTCTCTACCGTGGAAATTTTGTTTCATTTCCTGTAAATTACATTTTATGATGGTGAAACTATTTTCTATGCATATTGAATGATAAATATATATTTTTTAATTAATATCATTTTATACCACTTGCTAGGTCCTTCCAAGTTGGTGCTTGGTCATATTTCTCATTAAATAGAAGAAAACAATTATTCAAAAGCTAGGCAACTAGTTCATTACATTTTGTACGCCCATTTGCTTTGCATTTCTAATTCTAATGCAAGTTCAGGTAGTAAATGAAACTAATATTGATATTAAATTATTTTCAGAACAAACTGTGAATTTTTATTATTTTAAAAGATGGAGATGTGTTGTTTTTTTATAGAATCTAGTGGTTATATTATATATTTTAGTTCATATCCGCTTGTAGCTTCCTATTATTTGTTCAAAATTTACACTCTCGAGTGTTATAACTCTCAAATATTTAAGTAATGGTTAAAACATTCATGACCTGTCTGGCTAAATCAGTAAGAATGCCTTTAAATAAGGGGAAGAACCCAGTCCGAAGTATTTAATAATAAAGAAAATAGAGTTTTTTCCCTTGAAATGAACCAAGGTCAAGGCCATAACGATGTCAACAGCGTGCCCACTTGTCCTTTTCGTCTGGTTTATCGAGGGATTTTGAAGGATTAAACACAAACGAAGGCCACTGTGACTATCTTTTCTGAAGAGGAAGTTTAAATAAATTTAGACTAGAAGGTAGGCTTATAATAATTTATTTTCAAGTTGAGAACCAAGACGATCATTGTCAACTCGACTTTCATGATTCAAGCTGGAAGGGATCAATCTGGGTCAAGTTCTATCGTTTGTAACAGCAAAATTTCACTTTCCGCGTCCACAAGACTTGAACACACTCAAGGACTAACGTTTTAGCTTCCATTTCGCATGCCTAGTGTTACAACTGGTGAAATACTTTCGAAATAATAAGAGAAAGACCTCTAGAATTTTGTCACTTCCGGGTTTGACCAGACTCCTCCACGTGTCTCGCTAATCGTGCACGAGCGATTTAATAGTCGTTAATACACCTCCCGGAGGTGTATTAAATTTAATCGCGTATTAGGGATATTTAATAGCGGTATTAAGGTAATCGCGCTTCGAACAACAGGTTAATCGGAGTATTAGATTTAAACCTTGGATTAGGCAGATTTAATCCTAGATTAGCGCTAATAGCGCTTCGAACAACCGGCCCCTGAATGATAAGAAACATAATTTTGTTTCCGTAGTTCTATCCTCACAGTTGTAACCGCCACACCAGGTTCCGTGAAATCCTAAGGCCTGCTTTATGCTTCATCTGAGATATTTATCTTTTGTATTCTGCTGTAGGTCTTCAGATACCGGTGGTATGTCCTTTATACGTGTAGGAAGGCCATCAGCACCCGGCAGAAGAAAACGAGCAGGAGGCAGAAAAAAGCCAGCATGGGATGTAAGTTCAATATCTTGGATTCATTTGCTGATATTTAGCTTGTATGCTCAGCTGCTTTTGAAATGAGTGTCTAACAGTCGGAATCAAATTTCCAGGGACACTCAGCACCTGAAAGGGGTTAGGAATAATCCGGCCTTGATCTTTGTCCTTTTCAGGGGTTATATATTTTAAAGCTTGCAAAGTTTTATTGATGACCATATACGTAATGAAACAATGTAGAATTTATACCCATGACCATGACTTTTGTAATTTCTATGGTTAGTGTGTTGTCTTCTCGTAAGCACGTTGCTTTATTTGTCCAATTGTTCATAGGAAACAGAATACAAACTTTGTTTTGATTTTCTGACTTACTATTTTTTTATTGGTTATCCAAATGAATAGTGGTACATCTAATTTACGGATATTTTTATGAGTATCATGTGTCAGGGGTTTCCTTATCTTTGAATGTAGGAGGCTGTTTCCAAAAAGTAGGAGGCTATTAATGCCGAGCGAAGCGAGGCGTAGCTTTCAAGGCGAGGGGTCTGGGGGCCGCCTAGGCCCCCAGAAGCTCTGGAGGTCTAGAAGCTCTGTGATGCATTCTAAGCCTATTTTGGCCATCAAAACAACTGATCCTTGGTCAGTGCTTTCATCTAAATTCCTCATCAATTAGTTTAAAAAAATCACACTTTCTGAGAGTTATGTTCACTATGATCTTGTTTGACTAGTCTACGTATGAACAACATACTATACTGACTAGAACTTGTGTATTTTAAAAACAAAGATTTAAAATCAGAGCTATTTTAATTAATATTTTAAATTGTTTTAATCATATTAAATGTGTGTGCAACGGGGAGACGTTCTAAGATCTGTGAACCCCAAACACGGAATCCTTGACCACACAGGTCACGGCTTAACTTCTTGCACACACGTTTAATATTATAGCTTTGTTGTCAAATGCAAACTGCCTTGTTCATCGCTGATTGTGCTTTCAGCACTTTCAGTGTCTGAAATATATTGAGTCAGTTTCCATAAAAACCATAATTATTACAACAAAACATTTTTTCATTGTATTTTTATGAATACTAAATTCTTGTTCATTTTGCTGTTTTAATGAAATTCTGAAGAATCAATTACTATTTTAATTTTTTTATTTTACATAATTAATTTTCATCATGAAATTAGCAGACAGAGATATGATACAGAACATTTGTTCAGAATCTGTATTTTAGGATGGGGATAGCCTAATCTTTGCACAATACAACACATTTTACACTGGGCAGGTCTGATTTTAAGAAACTTGAGAACTCGTTGGACAGCCACATTAAAATTACCAGGAATGTGAATAGCCTGTCCCCCCTTGTCATAGGCGTAAACTCAATCTCGAAACCAGAGCTATCCGGTCCTGTCCTCCCTACTATGCTCTGGGAGGGCGCTCGGCAGTACGATCGGTCATTGGATAGAACACAAAACCCTAGAATTTAGAACATAACGAGAGCGTATCTGTGGGGATCAAACCGACGTCCCGACGTCATGGATGTTACGAGCGCGTCTGAAAGATGACGTAGCCTACTAGAATTCTTTATGCATTCTTGCGAAACATTTTTTATTCTGACGTCATGACGTTATGACACTGGCCATGAAAATTACTCATGACTGACGTTCTATAAAGAATAGGATATGTTCCAATGGAACCGGAAGGGGCCACGTGAAAGAATTTTTCAATGTATTATGGGACCAATTTTCAGCGACCGTCGTCCCAGGGGTTCGTCGGAGCGGCCAATTTTCCAGCGGAGAGCGACCCCTGGTGGCGAGGTTGGCGTAAACTTAGAATGAACGTAACCCAGAACCTTTCTAGAGGGGAGTGGAGACAATAGAATATTCCATAGCATGGCGAAGACAGTACTGCCAAATCTAGCACATGTTTCGTTCCAGGCATTCTTTCATGAATACTTGCAGATAATCTACAATAAAATTATTATTACCTTTTGATCGTTTTGCCCCAAAACCAAAAGCCTCCATGCAACGTCAGACTGGAACTTCGTTTGGACATAGTATATTCCCTGCTGTCAGTTTACTATTTCAAGTGCATGCGGCATGAATACTTACATTCACGCGCGGTGTACGACCTTGACCTTCAGTAGGTCATGATCTGTTGGGGTGACAAGAGACGTAAGCATGACAGTTTCACTTTCAGTTCGCGAAATCAGACATAATAAAAAGTACAACTCAACAAAAGCAAATGAAGTCCACAGATCAACTTTAATACAAGAAATGCTGACTGCGATAAAACGCCGACGTGAGTAAGTTTACAACAACGACAACACGGACAACAACAACAACAACACCTTAATTTTTTTTTTTTTTTTTTTTTGCTGCCGAAGAAGTAGGCGGCGGTTTCGGCGATAGTAGCCGCCGAAAACCGCCGCCCGCCGCCTCTTAAGGAAACCCCTGTGTGTATACGCTCACTCCTTCTAAGGCCGATAACAAAAAGGTGGATTCTAATTTTAAATTGTCTTTCATTGTACAGGACACGCTACAGGATCTGACTGTTCACAAAGCCTCACCTGAGGAACAGGTATGATGTCGCAACAGTGAACTCTACAACAGTCTGTTAACATATATCTTACCAGGGCTCCCATGTATAACATATTTCCAGGGTTTCCACCCATCCTGGGCGATGGAGCATACATCGGGATGAAAAATCTACAATTTCTCTGATAAAGCTATCAGTATATTGGCAATAAATTTATCATAATATTCAGTTTTGGAGTTGTGATAAGACATGTTTATTGTCTTTAAAGGTAATACCAAATGGTCCTGGCTACTTAATCAATCTTTTCTTTCACTGAGTAGAAGGTTGTTCAATGTATTTTCTGAAAATTCAACTTTTGAAAAGGGTCAGATATTGTCTTAGTGTATGCAGACTGCCAAGGTTTGTACCACAGTGTTCTGTTCCATGTCACTCATGTCACACTTTATCATTTTTTTTCAGTCTTATTATTGATGCCCAATCTCCAAATTATATTTTTTCTTAAGACATACTCTGTGCATTGTAGGCAGCCTTGGCCACAAACTGCCTACAAATGGAAAGTATTCTACTTTGTTCCAAAGCCTTGTCTGATTCAAGTTTTTCTCGACACTCATGTTACATGAAAAAGGACACAGAAATTTGGGTCACAAATTTATTCTTGAAAATACATCTGGCATCAGTTTTCAACAAACATGCAACTAGTTATATAAATTAGACAATAGGCCAACCATTCCTAAGCAAAAGTAGCATTATGAAGTCACATGGTGTGTGGATTAATTGGGTGCAGCTTGAAACTCCATCACTCATGTTCCATTAATCACACCAATTTTAACCAACAAAGTATCATCAGAAAGCCTGCCTCCATGGCCTCCAACTGAAAAGATGTATTCTTAAAGTCGTTATTTGAAAATTCTCTGCACTCTTGAGAAAGAGGAGATACTTATCGTTTGCTACATAGCTAACTCTCATTTCTAATTCGTAGGCTTACAGAAAAGCACTGCATGCGTCCAAACATGGTCTGAAAACAAAGTTGGATAAACAAGAGAAGAACCACAGAAAAGGTAGGAAAAAAAAGAAAAGAATTCTCTTCATCATGTTAATAGATTCTTCTCTTCATAAATATCTGCCCTGTTTTCATGTATATATTTCTTCTTTGAATTTCCACAGTATACATCTAAAACTGTACACCTGCCCATTTAGACACCTTTAGCTCCATATAATGGATTGTTTACATTCCCCCAGATACCCTATATTCAACCTTCCTTTCACAAAAGCTGGATCCCAGCTCTATGCAAAAAACTGGTTATTTGAACCCTCTATTCAGCATAATCTACTTTCATGTAAGGTTTTCGAACTTTGGATGATCAATGGATTCCAGCCAGTTGTTTGGAAGATCAAAAGGTTCCAAATCAACATTTCAGCCCCACCTCCCTATGTGGAATGTCTGAGGATTATGATCTCCTAGTCCCATCTGGAAGATCCAATGTTTCCAAGCCCACATCTGGAAGATAAAATAATTCCAACCCTACATTTGGAAGATCCAATAATTCCAAGCCCATGTTTGGAAGATTCAATGATTTCACTCCCACATTTGAAAGATCCAATGATTCCAGGCCCATATTTGGAAGATCCAATGATTCCAAGCCCATATTTGGAAGATCCAATGATTTCAAGCCCATATTTGGAAGATCCAATGATTTCAAACCCACATTTAAATTCAAGCCCACATTTGGAAGATCCATTGATTTCAAGCCCACATTTGGAAGATCTAATGATTCCAAGCCCAAAGGAGTAGTTACCATACGATTCAAGGATCCAAACTTACCATTTGGAGATGCAAAGATTACGACTCTAAATTTGGAAGATCCAAGGATTCCAGGCCCACATTTGGAAGATCCAAGGATTCCAAGCCTAAAATAAGCGAGACTGTCCCATATTTTCTTAGGTTACTAGGTCAAAATGGATAAGTTTTTTGGGCTAGCGGTTCTCAGTGCTTTGCACGGTTCATGTTGATAATTGACTTGAAAAGCACGAAAAGGATATTGATGAGTACTGATGACAATATTTGCCAGCTATGATTGAATTATACAATATAGTTTTGATACATTGCAGTTTACAATTGTTGGTAAAGATTTGTGCTTTACTGTATATTCACAGCAAGGTCTCCGAAGCCTACAGCCCGTCAGGTGGCAGTTATGAAGGAAATATTGTATGACCAACAACAGGTATGCCATGTGGGCAGAGGGGATGTTTCTATGTCAGTTAGAGCTCCAGTTTGTGCTGAAATGGTGAACATTTTTGGTAACTGGCCAACAGTAGGCACTTACCGTTGGTATAGCTAGTCTTGTGAACAGGAAAGAGTAGCTGATCTCCGATGGTCCTGGAATTCTCTACAGGGCATACAGTCCATGGAAGTATCACCATTCGTTTTGTGACGATTTTGAACAAAACAAAAATTTTCAGTTTTACAACTGAATACCTTTGAAACAAAGACCAGCATGGTTTTTCCATACATCGCCATGCATTCAAGACAATTTCTGATCCATATCTAACACGAAGCAAAAGTCTGCTGTGCCTAGATTCTGCCTTGTTTTGTGGTTTACTGGCTTGTCAGAGGGACCGCGGAGCAGGGTGGTCTGGGTGGGCTTCAGCCCACTCACTTTTTGAGACAGCAATGTTATAAGTCCAGCATTTAACATGGCCGATACAGAGTTCAAATGTGTTCTGAGGCTCCTGTATCATACATACTGTACATAGTTAACTTATAATGTCTTCAGTAGTAAAGCATGAATGATGAGGAAATTTGTTTTACAGAGCTTCACTGAAACTTGATCTCAGTGTGTTTTCTTTCAGCTTCATGACGTGCTGTCAAAGTCAGATCAGATGATGTCAGTAGTACAGGATTTGTTTGGGGATGACCCAAGGGTAGGTAACTCTGTTAAATGACTGAACATGCTAGTGGCAATGGATGCACAGATTATGGTGAGGCTTTTAGTTAGTAATGAACTTGGTTTAAGTTTTACCAAGGCCCCTGCAATTATTTCAAATTATAGATTGAGAAACTATTGACTTGCAAAACTGTTTTATTATGGGGAATATCTAACCATAATTTCTACATATACTCGATGGCTCTTGTACACATTTTATGTTTAACTCATTGACTACGCGGCAAGACGCTGTGAGCGGCTCCTGTTTCTTAAACTTGCGCCGGAAAGCCATTGTCAGCGGCTTCTTGACAGCCTTATCTAAACACACCTGTGATTGGTTGTTTCGGCCTCGGTAGCTAAAAATTGATCAATTAACGCTTCCGTGATACATGAATCACTGGTAATAGTCCTTTCAGCCTCAATTCAGACTTTATGACGTCAGGAATCTCCAAATAACCTGTCATGTGACAAATGAGTGGGAAAACATGGCGTGACAAGCGGCTGTGATCGGCGTATTTGTGTTTTTGTTTTCTCCTGACTAGACAACATACAAGTTCAAGAACGGTTTCCATCATCAGTTTTTATTTATACGAATCACCAAAGCATAAGGATTGTAAAAATATATAGTTTACCCTATCTACGGTAACCATGGAAAAATCTCAGAGCCATTATTATAACCATATGCTGAAATTAATACTTTTGCATAATTTATTCTGTCCAGTAGTGAATATTTATTCCGTACGCAAAGAGTTAATATTAAAGCAGAATTAAATAGTTAATTACTTAAACTAATTGCGAGGGCCTTTCATACTTACCAGAATTTCCCTGCATCAGTGCGCTTCTAGTGGTACAAGAGAGATTAAACCTGGTAGAAAATCAGCGAATATGCTGCAAAAACAAAATCAAACCTCTACCTGCTTCTCATCCAATATCAGACGGGGTCTGACTGGCTATATGGATAGCTGTATTTTATCACATTTCATTTATTCAAGGTAGAATTGTTCCCCATTTTGAATCCATCTGATTAAAAAACAATCGCTAATTTGTCTCAAACAAAAGCATATCTAGGGAAATTCTGGGTTGTGGATAGAAAATGGGTTCATCGGATCTAGGGAAATTCTGGGTTGTGGATAGAAAGTGGGACATGAAGACATTGAAAAGGATACTTCACATACTAATCATGAATTTCAATCATATTATTGTTTCTAGAGGTTTGCTGGTTTTCCTAATGTGACTGCTGCTCCAGGCCAGGTGAATTCAAACAAGTGAGTTTGCTAGGTTAACGGATAACATTCCCCCTCCCCCCCATTCTTTCTTACTTCAAAGGGGTAGAATATGGCGAGAGCTTGTTGAAAGGAAATTGCCTCTTTTGAGAAGTGAGGGGGAAAAAATGAAATACCTGTCCATTGGGTGTATTTTTACACTCAATGGACAATCATTTGTTGCTGTTTATTTGGATTTTTCTCTTTTTTGAATAAAAAATACACCTTTTTCAGAAATTGTCATCAATATTTTGACAGTCCTAATCTTTTGGTGACTGTGTATGTCTTTTGTCTCTTAGGACATCAAGATTAGTGGCCCCACTGGCAGATGTTCACACTCAGCTGGAGGCACTGAGTCAGTCTATCATGAATGGATCTGCTCTGAATGATACATCTGATGAAGAGGATGGACATAGTGGTAGGTCAGGGGTATAATATACTGGGCTCCTAGTAACTTCAGAAGAGTGTTTCAGAGCTTTTCTCTCAAACCTGGCTGAATTCAGAAATGAAATCCACATCGCTTATCTGCCCCTGTCTGATGCTGGTTTGTGATGTCACATCCGACCACTTGGCTGGATGTCAATACTTGTAACTGTTGGTCTTTGGGAGGCTGATCTGATGTGATGTCACAATCAAGAAGAGATAAGCGATGACGATTTGCAAATCGGAATTCAACTGGGTTTGGGGTACAAACTTTTTAAATGCTTCTAGCATACAAACTACTTCAAATTAAACCAAGCGAAGAAGATTGACCGATATTTCTATCATTATCCAACTTATATAAAATATAAAACAGGAAAATCTAGAAAGCTTTTCACCTTTAACCATGCCTAACTATGACATCATGTTACTCAAGTTTTAATAAGGTAAATGTAGTATGTAAATATGCACAGCTGATGTTCGCATGACTTAGTTTTGACAATACAGAATTTAACAGCAGGTACTCTGCAGTGTACATCATCAGATCAAGCAATGACTAGTGATGCTGCAAGCCTTTGAAGACTGATTTGATTGTACAGTCTATATTGAGTGTACAATCAGATTTTCAATCCTGTTCATTATCCCCCCAGCATATATGCCCAAGGGATATGGCGATTGCCACAGAAGTCTGTCTGTCCATCCATCCATCATTATTTCCTGTTTTCTCACAGATGATGGACCGGATCCGATCGTTTATCAGCCCCGATTAAATCTTGACCGATTTCATCAGTTCTTGGCGGCAGAAGAACAGAACGGGACATTGAGTACGATTAGTGGAGTGGGGCAAGAGGCAATGGGAGAACCAGGCCCTGCTCATAGCACAAGGCTTCCAGATACGACAACAGCGATCTCTAACAGTGCCGCAGGTAAACAAATGTATTGGTGCCATCACAGGAAGACGAGGAGAATATTATGGCGAACAACTCCTCCATTCAAAATCACACAACTCCAAGCATTAGTGACCAGCTACCAAAGAAGAAAAAACAATGAATCCTCTGAAAATTCAGTCACAGGAAGTGACGAATTTCCCACCAATCAAATTTATTTGAACAGGAAGTTGACCAGATATGATTTAAAAATTGTGCACATAATCCATTATTGTCTTCGTTATTTTAAGGATTTTTAGAGGGTGATCAAATATATTAGAACAACTGATCAAATTTTATTCGCACATTGGGGTTAATTGACTTTCAATAGGGTGAGTAAATTATTAGAGGGATTATCTTACAGAGAGGAGAGGCTGTAAAGAAAACCGATCTATTTGTAGAAATACTGTGGTGGGCAGACCCGTAAATCAAGGATTACCAAACTATTTCTTGGTTAATACAGATATATTTATCAGACAGTTTCTCTCATTTCATTATTTTTAATTGCGTTTTAGATGGTAGTATGTTCGTAACTCCACCACGAGGTCAGAAGCCATCCATGTCCCACACCCCTAAATCGGCTGCCAATGACACCGAGAAAATTAAGAGGAGCAAACAGCGAGTCTCTAATACCATGGAGACGTCACACAGCTCGTCAGCGCTGAATCTGAATGAGTTACGCAAGGTTAAACTCTTGTTGTATTTCTTCATCTAAGAAGCGGAGCTGTTTTTAACAGGCCAAGAAATTAAATTTCATTTACACAAAACCATGTTATGATATGCGATTAAAATATGACCAGCTTCATTGGCACTCCTACTCCTCAAAACATTATTGTTAACAATGAACCGAGATTTCAAATATGTAATTATTATTGACATTGTATGGTTATTTTCAAAGGTGTTGACAGGCCTTGAGGCAGAGATTGCAGAGTTCGAGCATCAGACGGGCAGACAGCAATTGGTCAATCATAACCATGGTGACTCCTTCTCTGGGTACACGCTGACTCTGGTGGGGGCCGTCACCAAACTGACCCGATATCTGAAAGAGGTGACTGAATTTTATATAAAAATATGTATATATCCATATAATCATCCATATGTATACCCGCTATCTCCATGTGTGAAAGTCTGTCAGTTACTTGCCGAAGGGCGGTGGTTCTCTCTGGGTACTCCGGCTTCCTCCACCAACCAAACTGACTGTCACCATATGAGTGAAACAAACTTGAGTGACATTAAGCCACATTCCCTCCCGCTATCTCCTTAACCCTTTAACCCAATATAGTTTGAAAGGCATTGATTGGTACTAATGTCCTTGACATTTAGTTGTTGAACAGAAGTTGATCATTGTTATATTCTCTTAACTTGATGAATAAATACTGGTTTGTTTTTTAGTGTCGTCGTTGTCATATACGTCCATCTGTCTATCCGTGACACTAACTTGGTATAGATCATCGATACATCAAGAAACTTTAAAAGAATGACAAAACCAGTTTCCCTGATTGGGTGAAAACCTTGGCGGGCAATCTTTTATTTATGAAAATCTTTAATGATGCTTATCTCTGATACCATTTAAGTGTTTTTTGCGAAACTTGGTACGGTAAGTTCCCTAAATATTCGCGACCCTAAGTAAATTCGAAAACGGGCATTTTTCGCCAGGTCACACTGTTCCCTAAGTAATCGAAAACGGCCCATTCGTGAAAAACCGCGGTCCTAACTATTCGAAAGTCCCCCATTTATGTAGTCGCGAGATTGATAATATTGTGGGCTTATGTAGTTGTAGGATGGGAAAAACATCCGCATCAACGAGTTCGAGAGCGTGTCAAAAGTTTTCACGTTCAAACTGAAAGAATGCGTCAGAAAATGAACCCGTACTCGTTCTTTTTCTCCCAGCAAACGAACGTCAGGCAGTCGGAAAATGAACACTATCCCATCAGAAAAAGGAGCGTCAGAAAAAGAGCGTTCTTATTCGAGCGTTCAAATTAGACAGAGGCGTGGGATATTATGAAATACCAATCCGGTTATGAACAATCTCCTATAAAGCGCCGCTCAATAGCCGTTTTACTCTCTTTCAAACTTATTTACAATATTTTCAGCTTCTTATATCCTAAAGAAGAGAGTCCTAAATATATTTTAGAGGGTTTTACGAAACCAATCGCCACGACAGCGTCAGAAAATGAATATACCAAAGTGAACATCATTTTTTTTTCGATGACGGGACTCCCATATCCATTCCCAATAAAAATGGATACATCTGTTATTTGAAAGCAATTATAGCAAGGACTCGAGGTTAATACGCAGTTTACTTAAAGGGTTTTGAAAATATTGGTGTTTACACAGCTGTGATAGAATGATTTGCTGACATCCATGGAAAGATTGAAAGAATGAGCCAGGTGGGATTATGAGCGACTTTTACTCTTCAGAACGTCCCCATATGAACCTCTTCTAGCTGGCAAATTCCCATGCAGTTTGTGATGCCAAGCAGAGATAAACCCCTTTTTTTCACCCCATATGCAGGACTTGTCCATTGATATGTAAATGTATCCAATATTGCAGCCCGGTTTTGGCACAAGGCCAAAAGTACTGAGCGTTCAAGAGAGGAAGTGCTTTGATCCTGCCTGGAATGGAGACATTTAAGACTACACGAATCATCAGAGTCCAGAGAAAACTATTATTATTCAAATTAGCTAGAGCCAGTTTCAGCCCAAATCGTTTATTATGTGCCAACAAGGCAGAGTGTTGGATCAGTTTGCATATGCAGACCGATTGTATAACCCGTGACAGACTGGCTGGTCTCACTTCAAACCTGGGATCATCCGATTTATTATGTCTCCCCCAACTATGTTGGGGGGAGACATTTAGTGTTTGTGCTGTCTGTCTGTCTGTCTGTCAGTCTGGATGTCTGGATGGATGTCTGTCCGTCCCCTTGCCTTGTCTGCAAGATATCTTGAGAACTACTGGATGGAATTTCACCAAACTTGGATGGAAGCTTCATTGGGATAGCCCCCTCATTTGATTAGGTTTTGGTGTATGTGCGTGCATTCATCCGTGTCCGGTGTCCGTCCGTCCATCTACTTGTACATGTATATACAGGCCTTGTCTGCAAGATATCTTGAGAACTACTGGACGGAATTTCACCCCACTTGGATGGAAGCTTTAGTGGGATAGCCCCCTCATTTGATTAGATTTTGGTGTGTGTGCGTGCATTCATCCATGTCCGGTGTCCGTCCGTCCGTCCATCTACTTGTACATGTATATACAGGGCTTGTCTGCAAGATATCTGGAGAACTACTGGATGGAATTTCACCAAACTTGGATGGAAGCTTCATTGGGATAGCCCCCTCATTTGATTAGGTTTTGGTGTATGTGGGTTCATTCATCCGTGTCCGGTGTCCGTCCGTCCGTCCATCTACTTATACATGTATATACAGGGCTTGTCTGCAAGATATCTGGAGAACTACTAGATGGAATTTCACCAAACTTGGATGAAAGCTTCATTGGGATAGCCCCCTCATTTGACTAGGTTTTGGTTTGTGTGCATGCGTTCATCCGTGTCCGGTGTCCGTCCGTCCGTCCATCTACTTGTACATGTATATACAGGCCTTGTCTGCAAGATATCTTGAGAACTACTGAACGGAATTTCACCACACTTGGATGGAAGCTTCAGTGGGATAGCCCCCCTCATTTGATTATGTTTTGGTGTGTGTGCGTGCATTCGTCCATGTCCGGTGTCTGTCCGTCCGTCCATCTACTTGTACATGTATATACAGGGCTTGTCTGCAAGATATCTGGAGAACTACTGGACAGAATTTCACCAAACTTGGATGGAAGCTTCATTGGGATAGCCCCCTCATTTGATTAGGTTTTGGTGTATGTGCGTGCATTCATCCGTGTCCGGTGTCCGTCTGTCCATCCATCTACTTGTACATGTATGTACAGGCCTTGTCTGCAAGATATCTTGAGAACTACTGGACGGAATCTCACTCCCCTTGGATAGAAGCTATAGTGGGATAGCCCCCTCATTTGATTAGGTTTTGGTGTGTGTGCGTGCATTCATCCATGTCCGGTGTCCGTCCGTCCGTCTACTTGTACATGTATATACAGGGCTTGTCTGCAAGATATCTGGAGAACTACTGAACAGAATTTCACCAAACTTGGATGGAAGCTTCATTAGGATAGCCCCCTGATTTGACTAGGTTTTGGTGTGTGTGCCTGCATTCGTCCGGTATCCGTCCGTCCGTCCATCTGCTTGTACATGTATATACAGGCTTTGTCTGCAAGATACCTTGAGAACTATTGGATGGAATTTCACCAAACTTGGATGGAAGCTTCATTGGGATAGCCCCCGCATTTGATCAGGTTTTAGTGTATGTGTGCATGCATTCATCCGTGTCCGATGTCCGTCCAACCGTTCATCTACTTGTACATGTATATACAATGAAAATCGCTTCTTTGTAATTAATATTTTTAGATACGCAGCTTTGTTTAAGATACTTATTGCTACATTCATTTTATAGCACTTTCCCTTAAATTATGTGCCCATTCAAGGCAAGGTGGGAGGTTGGGGGAGACGTATGTTTTTGCCCCAAAAAACAACCAGCATAGGCTTCATGCCGGAGCGGCAACTCAAGGGTCAAAGCGGAACCTCTAGTTGTTTTTGATTGCGCTAATCTTGTATACAAATTAAAGATTCTGACTGGTTTACATATAATTATTGGTCATATTCACTGCAATGATTTAATGAAGTGACCGTCTAAAAGAAAATAACAGTTTTCTGTTCATTTCATTTCCATTCATTACTTTGTTGCTGAAATGAAACAAGCAATACATTTGTTCCAATTACCCAAACAATTTTCACAGCGACTACAGATTTACCATAGATTGTGTGCACAAAGAGGCTCAATGGGGATATTCAGGTTGACCAGCATCAATGTCTAAGACATCTCCCGATAGCTCAAATGAAATACCAGCTGCTTCCGTGCTGAAGTAAAAAATGTACAGGAGACTTCTAGCAAATCTGAAGAAATGAAATACTGGCTCCCTCGACTTACATGACATTGGAGTTTTTTTATTGATACTTCAGGTAAATCCCACAATATGTGCATATAAAATTAAATATTTTAACCGTTTTACATAATCATCGGATAAATGTTGGAAGATATTCATTTCAATTAAACAAGGTTATTTTATGAAGAGAGGCATCGCCTGCTCTAGAGTACAGTTACGCAGTGTGCATACGCCCCCTTGTTAGGCCCCATGCAAGCGGAGATGTACAGGCTATTAATAGACACAAAGGCTTGATTCAATTATTACTTTGGGGAACATATGGGGGTTACGCGTTCACGATTGATAACACAACAAAGCAGTAGATAAAACATTCCAATTAGCAAACAATGTAATGTTGTACGAATAATCAGTTTTTTTATTGATAGACATTTTAGAAGTTGGGGACTAGTAACCAAACGAACTGTTACCAACTGGGCCGTCCGGACGGTATGGCAGCCCGTTCCTACACTCGTGAAACGGGCATAACATGCCGCTCTTCTCGTCACGCTAACCTGCCTGTTCGCAGTGTGCCCCAAAGTCGAGAAGCTCCGTCAATATGGGGACTCTAAATTTACGAAAACGTCCGTTTTCCTGAACTGACCTGCACAAAGTATTCGGAAGTGGTCAGTTTTTCACGACTGCGATATTCACTTCCGGTCACGAATACTTAGGGAACTTACCGTATACAGCATCGATGTAATAGGAGACTTCCAATGAATAACCACATCAGTTCCTCTGAGTGGCGGGAAGGATGGGAGGCCATCTTTAATTTATGCAAAATCATTAATGATCTCTATCACCGTTCAAGTGCTTGATGTAAAATTTGGTATACATCATTGTTGCATCAAGAGACTTACGATGAATGACTTGTTGACCATTTTTAATTTATGCAAAATCATTAATGATCTATATCTCTGATAACATTCAAGTGTTCAATATGAAACTTGGTACACATCATCGAATGAAAGAACCGGTTTCTCTGATTGGGTTTGGTGACCATTTTTAATTCATTCAAAATCATTTATGATCTCTGATATACCGTTTTACATGTTTTAGTGCTTCAAATGAAAATATACATCAAGAAAATTACAATTAATGGCAAGCAGTTTCTCTGATTTAGGTGGTAAACTTCTGGACATCTTTAATTTATGCAGAATCTTTATTTCTGATACTGTTCGAGTGTTTGATGCAAGACTTTGTTTACATCATCAATACATCAAGAGACTATAATTGAATGACAGAATTGTTTTCTGTGATTAGATGGAAACGTTGGCGACCATTTTTAATTTATCTAAAATCATGGATCTATATATCCTTTGATACTGTTCAAGTGTTCAGTATGATACTTGGTATACCTCATCAATACATCAAGAGAGTAATGACTTCTGGTTTCTCTGATTGAACGGAAACCTTAGGTTCCATTTCTAATTGCAAAATTTTTAATAATCTGTATATTTGTCACTTGGCTGCTTGATGTTCCTTCAAAGTAGAATACATTATGAATGGCTGGCGCTCAGAGCCGAGGGGTTTTCAGATGCGCAGCTTCGTATTAAATGCAACATCTGGCAATGAACATCCTCTACTTCATTAAATGCTGATTCACTGGATTATGTTGTATGGATTACAGACCGAGTTACGCCTACGAGCGGAGACGACAGTCAGAGAACAGTTATCAGAGGATGTGCTTCAGCTGAGATCACTGGTGGATGCCCTCACTTCAGTAAGTTGCACTGTCCAATCACAGTCTGGTTTATTCAGAAACATCTGTGAAAATGGTGTTCAAGTTGAACATGTTGAATATCTTGACAGAATTTTTGTTATACAAATTACGAGAACATGCCTGGTATAGTATGTATGGAAAGGTATAATAGATCTCATAGCAGTGAAACTTTGCACACTTTCTAAATTCGATTTGCGCATATTTAGTCAAAAGTTTGATCGAAATGCACTGAAAATACCAGTCTGATTAACCCTCTCTGAACCGTATAGATCAGTACAATTGTACCATTAGAAAGTTTTTTCAACATTTGCCAGTCATTGGCATATGAAAATGGAGAATTTCCAGACAAATATTTTCATCATATTTTATCTTGTTGGAAATCCCGGAGAATCGTCTTTGAAACTTTGTAGACGATGATGTTCATTCATGTTCATGACAGTGTTGATACCAGTTTGAAACAGTCAAAATTACCGGTACAGAGGGAGTTAAAATCAGATCTACAAAAAGTGCTCCCCATCGCTCCTTCTCACTCGTCTAGATCTGGAATCAACACTCCCTTTTCCGTGTTCTGAGTACTGACCAGTCACAGAGCTTCTCCATGATTTAGGGATGTACTTGTATGTTTGAAAATGTTGCGGGGAGGAAGACAGGTTGACCTCGAGATATTATATATATTTTCTTGAATTGATGGTTATATCCAAATTCTATTAAATGTTAATCGAATATCATCACGGTTTCCAGAGAATAAAATATTAGGAAATTAAAAAATAAAATATATAAAATTATTATACATGGGGGAGGCAACTGCTTGCCATACATAATGAGAGTTACTGTTTGACTCATGAGGTATTAGCAGGTATGAGAGTGGTTCAATTTGATTAGAACTCAGTCTTAATAACCGCTCCTCTATCTGACATGTCGCTAATTAAGATCTGGGACAGTCCCTATCTTAAATCTGTCGCGCTTGTCAGACTGGTGACCAATCACAGTCCAACTTCGACAGGTAAAGGGGTGCCTATATTCAGTGGCGGCGAGATTATGGTGTGCCATGAATTTGACGTGCTCGCATTAAAGCAGGAGCAACTGCAGATGCTTTCTTGCATACTACGTAAAAGACACTGTACTTTTCTTCCTACCGGCTTCGGGAAATCTTTATGTTGCCGAGTGTACGGACGAGGCGCAGAAAAATCCAACCCATGCAGGCAGCTGACGAAGTTCTTGCTCTCAACTCCAGTCCATGAGCGATCACCGAAGATTATTATATGCTCCCCGCTGCTCTCTTCAATGACAGACCAGTGAAAAGATCAAGGGATATTTCTTGCAAGGAGTAGTAAAAGATAGGAGCCATAGTAACCCGTGTGTGGATGAAATTTTCCTCAAATGCTCACAATTGCAATCATTTTCCAACTATTCAATATTGGGAGTAGTAAAGAATCATTTGGAGAGGATAAACGGTTGCAATTGTGAGGATTTGAGGAAAATTTCATTCATGACTCATTCCACACACTGGTTACTATGGCTGTACATGGCTCTTAGTCTTTACTACTCACACAACGTTAATATTAAGACAGAAGCCGACACGCTATACTATGAGGCGTCTCATTGGGAGACTATTTGACCTGGAAACTATTTAATTCGGAGTTCATCTGACGGATTTGTTATAGGGACTGTCCCAGATCTTAATTAGCGACATGTCTGACAGAGGAGCAGTTATTTAGTCTGAGTTTTAATCAGACTGGAGAGTGGTTGGGATTCTTTGTTATATATGTTTGCTAGCATGCATGCTTACATGATAATGTAATCACCAAGTTTAGATTTTGCCACCAGGTGGCACCACGAGGGAAAGCGAGGGAAACACGATTTCAAGCAACATCTTCTGGAATTTGAGAAGAATCCAACAAACAATTATCAAGGTATTGCCCGGAAACAAATTTTGGATTTTGCCACCAGGTGGCGCCACCTGTAGGCAGAAGTGGATGAAACACAATCCCAATTAAGCGACATCTTATGGCATGTGTTGCCACCTGTAGGCGCAATTGGGCGAAACACAACCCAAGGGACATCTTACGGCATATGAATACCAAATTTAAGAAGAAATCGATGAGTATTTCTCAAGTTATTGCTCAGAAACAAATGTCGGATTCTGCCTCCAGGTGATGCCACCTGTAGGCACAGGTAGGCGAAATGCAATCACAAGCGACATCTCATGTCATGGTATATGCATACCAAATTTGAGACGAATCTGATGAGCAGTTCTCAAGTTATTACCTGGAAACAAATTACAGATTTTGCCACCAGGTGGCACCACCTGTAGGTGCAAGTAAGCGAAACACAATCCCAAGCAACATCTCATGGCAAGGTATATGTATAACAAATTTGAGAAGAATCTAATGAGAATCTAATGAGAATCTATTTACGGGAAACCAAATTTATACGTTGCCACAAGGTGGTACAACCCGTATGCGCAAGTGGGCAAAACTTAATCCCAAGAGACTTGTCATATGGCATGGTATATGCATATGAAATTTGAGAAGAATCCGATAAGCGGTTCTAAATTTATTACTCAGAAAGGTATGGTATATCAGAGGAATCAGACAAAGCATTTTGAAGTTATCTTGTACAGCACAGAAAAAGGGATTGTCACAAGGAATGCATATGTCAAATTTCGGAGGAATCCGACAAAGCATTTCAAATTTATTGCTTATGAAGAATTCGCATGGACATGCACGGACATCTACAGAAGGATGGAATGAACCCTAGTGCCACCACCTTCATGCAGATCTTGTTGAAACGCAATGCCAATCGACGTGTTTCAAAGTCATTGTCATACCAATCGACTACTCGCAAGGACATGAACGGACATACACAGGAGATTAGAACAAAATCCAGTGGCACCACCTTCCGATGGAACTTGCTGAAACACAACACCAATCAACGTCTTGTTGCAAGGAATGCATATGACAAATTTCGGAGGAATCCGATAAAACGTTTGGAAGTTATTGCTTGCAAAGAATATATGAACAGACATGAAGAAGCAAGACCCATTTCAAAGTTCCCCGGTCACATTGCGGTGGGGACAAAGATGAGAATCTAAAACCTTTAAGACTTCTGTTACATACTAAATTTATGATAGTTATACACATATATTCAGCTCTAATATTCTGTTAAAGCTGCATTGTACAGAAGATTTTGCCTCTTTGTGTTGAAGGATATAATTTATACTCAAGAGGAGTATGGAAAAGTCTTGAGGGAATTCGACAAATATAAAAAGGAAACACAGCAAGAACTATCTGAAATTAAGGTATGTAACAACTATATAGGAGCATGTTATCATATGTACAGAAAGTCGGTGATTGGCCAGATTACTCCAATTTTTTTCACAATTCAATGTACTTCATTTTGGTAAGGTTCATACGACCCCCCCCCAACCCACCCTTTAAATATATACTGTTGGTTCTGCAATGGGGAATGGTGGGGGTTAAAGCCTAGTTCTCCTGAAGTTTATCCAATCTCAGTTCTATGAGATCCTTCATGGGTTAACACATTGTGTTGTGTTCACATGTATCAAACCTTGAAAGCTTCTGTAAAGCATCTATTAGATATTAACATAGGTTACCCATTGCCTGGCTTAGGGTAACATATGCAACAGTTTTCCTGTCGAAGTACCTGAATTTACCAGGACTATGCATGGCTTGAATTCCCCAGTCTAGAGTTGGGGGGCAGGAGAATAAAATGAAGTCACTGTGAAGTTTGTTACTTGTTTCTGAAATTTTTTGAAACAACTGCATTTTCCGCAAGAACAACATTTATCATGAATTAAATTTCAGAAAGCCTGGTTTGGCTCATGAATCTTGTTGATTTACGGAAACCACTTACTAAGAGGTTGATATACCTAACATTACTATGTCATATCTGATTCTGAATGAACTGCAGTGTAGGTTTCCATGATTATAGTTTTATGGTAAACGGTTTATGGGTTTTCAAAGAAAATATTATATTAACCCTTGAAAACCAATCACTTTAATGGTTTATGATTGTGAACAAAACTGATGTGAAGTATTCCTATGTTAATTCAATGTGTTTACAGCAATCCTTACAGACAGACAGACATACGAGAGAAGCCGTTCTGCCAGGTATTCCAGAGCAAGTACAGCGGGAGCAAGAGAGGCTTACCACATCCCCAAAACAGATACCCAACACACAAGGTTTGTGATACACAGCTTTGAATGCAGTTCACACTTTCGGAGGAATGGTACCCTTGAATATCATAATACAGCAAAGTGCTCGTATCAGACCCATGAGAATTCTTCTTCACTTTTTATACGCCCATCAATAGATGAGGTTGTATATCGCGGTCATGATTTCTGTCTGTCTACCTATTTGTTAACTTTTCTTGTCCATGCATTATCGCCAGTTTCAGTACACTATTAATCATGAGATCAAATGCTGGTGACTCTTGGGTCAGAAAATCACAAAATAAAAATAGAATCCCCAGTTATGGATTGGAACCAAATTTTGAGTATACCGGTACATTGCCCTTGGGACGAAGAAGAACCCTCTTTATTTTAGGTCAAAAGGTCACTTGGGCCAGAAAGCCCCACCCTCTATCTCCTAAACTGAGGCTCGACCGACATGTATTGCATTCGAGCTTATGTATCCAATGCATCTTGGCAGAGAGTTGAAATTTGTGTGTAGTCTGCGATGTTGGTATAATTCTGCCACCCCTCAAATGAATTGCAACCTGAAAAGGGTTCGATTTATCAGGCGGAGTTCCATGTATAGGTTGAATGATGACAGAAATATCAGTGCACATCTATCTACTTTGCTTGGTTTAATTTGATGTATTTTTTTCTGCTAGAATGTGTTTTAAAAGTTGGTACCCCAAGCCCAGCTGAATTCAGATATGCAAACCGTCGTCACTTACCTTTCCCTGATTGTGACGTCACATCAGACCAGCAGCCTGAAGACTGAAAGTATTGGCATCTGGTCTGGTGGTCTGGGGTAATGTCACAAACAAGCGTCAAAAAAGAGCAGATGAGCGATGAGGATGTCAATTCTGAAATCGGTCCGGCCAGAGATACCAATTTTGGAGCACTTCTCCAAAGATACTAGGAGACAAAATACTGTCAAATAAATTCAATGAAGGAGATAGACTGATATTTCCATCATTAACTACCCATAAACAATATAAAATGAAAACCTTTGCATTCACCTTTAACTAGACAGATTTGTGTCAGTTGGTTCTTCTTTCACTTTTCAGTGGAGACTGGTGAAGACTTGTCATGCCTTGTACCCTCCATTCCTGTCAGCCTCCGCCACCAGGGTGAGCCACTGCAGCCCGCCATACTGCTCTCTCCTCCTGTACAGCGGAACAGGGTACCCCTCAGAGAGAACGGTACGGGTGAGGCACTGTTCACATGATCTGTTACTGAAATCAATGACCTCCGGATACATTACCCAATTTCATACTTGGTTCCTTTTATCGGACATTTTTATACCAAGCATTCTCATGGCCTCAGATTGTATACATCCTATTGTCAGATCTACCCTCTGATTGCACTGTAGTTAAAACCATGGCGCACAGCTTTTGTGGGCATGGCTCTTGGCCAATCAGCATCGTCCATTTCTAAATGGAGCAGAGTGGGCTTAGGATGCCATAGCCAAAGAAGACTTTATACTCTGTGCTCTTGTCAAATAGTTGAGCATATAATTCATTAATTCTTCTGTAAAATAGACTGGATGTATTCTCCATCTCTCTGGTGTGTAGATACACTCTTCCTGTATCAACCAAAATCAATAAAGACTGAATGTGCATGTGCAGTCAGGGGGTGTTACACTGACAGTTTAGGGGGTTACAAACTCTGACTATGGGAGAATGATATTTACACAAACTTCCATTTCAGACATGTAGGATTCTTATATTTAGATGCTGTATTTTCACTGATAATTATCATTAATATTTAGGTTTTTAATAAGAACAGGTCAATAATAGACTGACCATAATTTGACCCCAAATTTGAAGGTGATTATGAAAATGAGTGATTAATTAGAACATGTGACCTGGTCGATTCTTTGAACCATCTACTGTCCTATGGAGGAGATTGCTGTCAGATTAAAAAAATATTGGGTGACCAACGAACACATGAAGATGTAAAGATAATAATGGTTGTAACTTCTCTCAGTATACATCGACCTTCCATCTGCTCTTTTCTGAAACATCCCCCATTTTTGTTCGAAGCACTTTTGGATTCATAGATACTGCTTTGTCGGGTTGATAAGTTGCCATTATTGCTTTTTCTGGAAACTTAATTCATTCAGATAAACTGACCCAATTTTTATCCTTAATTTTGGTGATTACTGAATTAAGACCCTTTTTGACCAAGAATTATACAGAAAGCCCAATTGTTCTCCAAACTGTTTGGCTAAAAGTTTCATTCACGATTTTGAGTCTATGAGTCACTGAGTTGTTTATCAAAAAACAGATATCAGAATAACAGATATCAGAATAACAGATATCAGAATAACAGATATCAGAATAACAGATAACAGATATCAGAATAACAGATATCAGAATAACAGATATCAGAATAACAGATATCAGAATAACAGATATCAGAATAACAGATAACAGATATCAGAATAACAGATATCAGAATAACAGATATCAGAATAACAGATATCAGAATAACAGATATCAGAATAACATATCAGAATAACAGATATCAGAATAACAGATATCAGAATAACAGATATCAGAATATCAGAATAACAGATAACAGATATCAGAATAACAGATATCAGAATAACAGATATCAGAATAACAGATATCAGAATAACACTACTGAGAATCATAGTTGGCACAGCGGTTTTCAAGTTCATACCCCAAACATCAATGAATGCAAAAAAAAAAAATCGCTGTCATTACTTAAATGTTATGGGGTGTTTCACGTCTGTATTGTTTCCGTTGTAGTGACTGGTAAACAGACCTCATTACTGGACGTTGATGATGTACAGTCTCCAGTCGTCCCGGTGACCACTGCAGTTACCACAGAAGGTGTTATAGATTTGTCTGAATCACTGCCACACCCTACAGCCATAGTGACGGTACCCCGCCCCGTATCCCTGGTTCAGACGAATGTGAGGGTTCCCTTATCACATAACCTACCCCCAACTTATCATGCTCCTGGGGAGGGAGTGTCATTCCGATATGAGCCCCAGCAGACATCGACTCACCAAGTTAGCGAAAGTCTGCAGAGATACGACACTCAACTACCACAGAGGAATCAAAACAATGGCGCTTTCCAAAACCCATCTGCCATTCAAAATAACAGCATACCTGCTGGGAAGGACAGGGCGGATAACCCAGAGAAAAACGTTCTTGCAACCCAGATAGCTGAACTCAACAGACAGCATGAGGAAGCTCAGAGGAGACTTCAGATGTTGTTACAGCAACAACAGCAGCCCAGACCAACACAGACGGAAGTCCACCGGCCACTTCCTCCTGCCCATACATCACATCAACAAGGGAACAGACCACTTCCTCCAGCCCAAGTTTCAGAGCAAACTCAGGCCCCAAGGTCACACCCGCAAGGTCAAAGTTCACTTCCCAGGCCAGTGTTTAGCCGACCAGGAGCAACCCACAAGAAACAGGTGTGAAATTATTTTTTGTTTACCTTCACTCAATCAAAAGTGTAAATTATTTAGCCATTTTCACCATTCAGTTCTTCAAAATGTCCCAAGTTTGATTGGCTGATGGCAATCAATTTTTTTCATGGAGCAAATTTCTGTTCTCACATCAGTCGGATTGTCCAGGACAACTGATCACATATGCCAACTTTTGTATCAAATTGTTCATCAGTGATATATGGTGAAGAGTTTGGGATAAGAAAAGCAACAATCAAAACGCCTAGCAGGGCTTTAAATTACAGATTTAACATCATGCTCATGTAAGAGATGCATCCAAAATAGAGAGAGAAAAGAACAAATAATTTTTTTTTAATGTTTTTTTCCTGTTGAAAATCAATGTTTAAATAAGTTCATAAGCAGTTTCTATAATTCACATTTGGGCCCCTCTTTTGCCACACCGAATAGAGGGCCAGGTGTCCTCAAATTCGGGAGATCTAAATCCCCTCGCCCAGGTGCATAACTTCAGAAATCTGTGAACTTTCAACTTTACTGGGGCGTATAAAAACTGGTCAGAAAATATGGCTGGAAGTAACAGGAAGGTATCAAAGAACACAAAGGTTTCAAGCATATGAATGTATTCACATTGGATTGAAAAGTATGAAATTGATTTATTTAAATCACGAGAGCGGAGAACAATAGATCAGCTTTTCCATCTTCTGTCAACGACCCGCTCAACTGGGGTACAGATCCCTATTCTATAACATTGTCTGACACCCATTTTTCTTCATCAATTGATTTCTTTACGTCGAACATTTCTGAAACTTCAGTATGTTTTGTGAACTAGGCATCCTCACAGCCACCAGGAATACATACTGTTTTATTTATGGCAATTTATCTGTATTTCCTAATATTGATGTTATGAGAGTCGTTCCCCAGTTACGGGCGGGAACAGCCAGCTGTGGCGCAGGGCTGTCTGTGACAATTGAAGTTTGTATTGTTTGTTGATGATGTTGTAGGGACCAGCAGATGGTCAGATATCTCCCGATGTGTCCCCCATATCAGAAAGGTCATCATCGGTACGTGTGTCCCTACCAGCGAACCACCTTTACTCTCAGGTATTCCACATTATGTTGATGGCTGTCAGATTTATGGCTGATTAAACCTTTCTGTATGGTAATCCCTTTAATAACTCACAGGAAGTGAAATTTCTCACCCTAACATCTGGGGGTGATCAAAATTTTTAGACCAGGAAGTTGACAAAATGGCCCTAAATCATGCATATAATCCATTATTTCTTCGTTATTTCAATGATTTTAGAGGGTGGTCAAATTTATTACAGCCACCGATTGAATTTTGTCACCAAAATTGGTGGTGATTGAATTTTGATGGAGTGACTGAAATATTGCATGGATTACTGCAGGTGTGAACAGATCATCTCCACAGTCATGTCTGTTATGCTTCTCTGAAACCTTGTTGCAATGTTTTCTATATTTTTCTATATTTTCACAACCCTCCAATATTGTAGTATATTATCAGGAAATCTTCCTCTTTTATAGAGAAAATGGTCAGGAATATGTTGATCATATCAAACAGTAAGACATCATATGCAAATCTCCCTCAATTATTACACTCCTGACTATCTTTTCACCCAATTTTCAGTCGTTTTACCTCGCCTTCAAAAGTCATTGGCATACCTCAATTGAATCCTCATAAGAAGATGTTTGACTTGGTTAAGGACTTTCCCTTAACTAACTAAAACAATTCCTATGAATTCCTATATTTTCATCATAAAAATTTCTATATAATCATATAAAATTGAGGCCAACTTCAAACATTTCCTATATTTTTTTTGCTGCTGGGAGTCTTGATACTTGTAACATATGTAACACAAACATGTTTAACCCAAAATATATTGTCATGTTTGTGATACTGTTCGAATTTTGTAAAAATATTTGTCTTGCATTGCATGCCAGCCTTCAAGCATTCTTCTTATACATAGATTGTTCCTCTGTAACTCTTGCCACTTGTCTACACCAGATTGTGCTATAGTTGCCATTTTTACCCCTCGGCCAAAATTTGGCCGAAGGGTATTGTCGTCGTCATGTACGTCTGTCCGTCCGTCCGTCTGTCCGTCCGTCCGTCCGTCCGTCTGTCCGTCCGTCTGTCTGTCCGTCCGACCGTCCGTCCGTCCGTCACACCTTTCTCGTTACCAAGATATCTTCAGAACGACTTACCCTAGGCACACCAAACTTGCAGTGCACATCCGTATGCGCGTGACGCAGAACCCTATTGAATCTGGACCTGATTGGTTGGAAACTTTGGCGGCCATCTTTAATTTATGCGAAACCATCACAGCTTTCTCGTTACCAAGATATCTTTAGAACGACTTACCCTAGGCACACCAAACTTGCACTGCACATCCATATGCTCATGACCCAGAACCCTATTGAATCTGGACCTGATTGGTTGGAAACTTTGGCGGCCATATTTAATTTATGCGAAATCATTAATCTTGTGTATCTTAGGTACCATTTCACTGTTCCGTGTGTGAACTTGGTATAGATCATCGATGCATCAAGAAACTTCAAAGGAATGACCAAACCAGTTTCCCTGATTCGGTGGAAACCTTGGCGGCCATCTTTAATTTATGCAAAATCTTTAATGATATATATCTTTGATACCATTCAAGTGTTCTATACGAAACTTGGTATACAGCATCGATGTATCAAGAGACCTGCAATGTATAACCACATCAGTTCCTCTGAGTGGCAGGAAGGATGGGCGGCCATCTTTAATTTATGCGAAATCATTAATGATCTCTATCTCTGATACCGTTCGAGTGCTCGATGTAAAATTTGGCATATATCATCGATGCATCAATAGACTTACGATAAATGGCAGTTCTGGTGTTTCTGATTGGGCGGAAACCTTGGTGGCCATCTTTAATTTATGCAAAATCTTTGATGATGTATATCTTTGATACCATTTCAGTGTTCTATATGAAACTTGGTATACAGCATCCATGTATCAAGACACTTGCAATGAATAACCACATCAGTTTCTCTGAGTGGTGGGAAGGATGGGCGGCCATCTTTAATCTATGCGAAATCATTAATGATCTCTATCTCTGATAATTTTCAAATGCTCTATGACAAAATTTGGTATACATCATCGATGCATCAACAGACTTATGTAATGAATACCGACTTCTCTGATTGGACATAAACCTTAGAGGCCATTTCTAATGGCAAATTTTTTTCATAATCTGTATATTTGTCACTTGACTGCTTGGTGTTCCTGAAGTCTTGCTTCAAATTGAATACATTATGAATGGCTGGCGCCCAGAGCCGAGGGGTTTTCAGATGCGCAGCTTCGTATTTACACTGGTTTTCATTTTTTTTTTCTTGATGCAGGGACAAATCGCACAGAGTGAATACCCAGGTCGTTACCCACAAGGTATTACAGTTTCCATTCCCACAATGCAGTTGGATCTGTCCCAATACAGTGAACCATCTCCCAACCAGCATATGGACCTAATGACACAGCTGGCAGAGGCCTGCCAATGAGCATACTGTAGACAAAATGTTAGGAAGACTGATTGGCCAGTTGAAGTGCTTAGCAACATGTCTGCTACATGAACAACTCCCAAGTTGACAAAGAAACTATAAATATGACTGACTGATTAAATCAAGTAACCAAACAAATTATTATGGATAACAATGTTGTTTTTATTAGCTGTCGACATACCGCTGTAGTTACTAACAGCATTTTCAAACCAAATGACAAATCAGCAAATAATCTAGTTATATAGCATCAGTTTGCTGTATAAGCAGGTTATTTGTTGATTTGTCATTGGATTAGTAACTACAGCGGAAAATCACCAGCCATTAAACAAAGATAATAATTTGTTTGGTCAGTAGTTTCCAACTTTTTTTATAAGGTATCTCCTGATTGGTTTTGATGATTCAACCATGTACTTATAAGGAACTTGCTGATTGGATATATCTTGGTGGGGAGGGGGGCTTCCTGGATTGTTGTACACAGTTTTACATTTAGTCTTCAGAAACTATTTATCTCATAAATAATCTAACCAGAATAGAGGTTTAATGATCTGCTGTTGAAATATGTAATAAAAGTACAATTATTTCTCAAATTCTGTATATATGTATTTGGGGAATATTTCATTTAATTTATAACAGGAGTTATTCCGTCCATTTTTTAACTACCTGTACATAATAATGTATTGTTTGCCCATCAGATTTCACTGCTTTTCTTCAAAATAAATGTGATTCAAGTGCTTCATTATTAATATTTTTACCAGTATTACTTTCATTCTCCCCCGCCAAGTGGGAAGGGACTATGGATTCCCAAATATTGTGAATGCAATATCTCACTAATATAGAGGGCTATATATAGCCTTGATCTTCGATACAGTGCTGTGTTATGAGATCCACTAATTATGCCCCCCCCCCTCTAATTAGAGGGGGGCATATAGCGATCGCTTTGTCCGTCTGTCCATCCGTCCGTCTGTCCATCCGAATTTCTTGTCCGCGCGATATCTCGGTTAATATTTGATGGACAGGATTGAAACTTGCTTGGAATGTGGCCAGTGCCTCGTAGTTGTGCAGCGTAGAGTTTTTCCGAGTTCCGGTATAATTTTTGAGAGTTATGGCCCTTTTCCTGCAATCTCTGTGAATGGGACTTGTCCGGGCTGGATCTTGGTTAATATTGTATGGGCAAGTATGAAATTTGCATGATATGTGGTCAGTGCCCCACAGTTGTGCAGCTTAAAGTTTCGCCCAGTTTCGCTTATATTTTCAAGAGTTATGGCCCTTTGTTCCTGAAATCTCCATGAATTGGGACTTTTCCGGGCTGGATCTTGGTTAATATTGTATGGACAATTATGAAATTTGCAGGATATGTGGTCAGTGCCCTGTTGTTGTGCAGCGTGAAGTTTCTCTGCGTTTCGCATATATTTTCAAGAGTTATAGTCCTTTGTTCATCAAGTCTTTGTGAATTGGGACTTGCCCGGGCTGGATCTCGGTTAATATTGTATGGACAAGTATGGAATTTGCAGGATATGTGGTCAGTGCCCTGTAGTTGTGGAGGGTGAAGTTTCTCCGCGTTTCGCGTATATTTTCAAGAGTTATGGCCCTTTTGTTCGTGAAATCTTTGTGAATTGGGACTTGTCCGGGCTGGATCTCGGTCAATATTGTATGGACAAGTATGGAATTTGCATGATATGTGGTCAATGCCCCATAGTTGTGCAGCGTGAAGTTTCTCTGCTTTCGGTTATATTTTCAAGAGTTATGGCCCTTCGTTCATCAAACCTAAGCGAATGGGATATATTTATTTGTCCAGGTTGGATCTCAGTCCATAACCGATTTGGACCGGGAAAATGGTCCTTCACAGACCAATACAGAACAGAACAATGGCGGGGCAGTATCAGATTAAAGCGGAAGGGGGGCATACGATTGAGCAATCTCTGATTGCTTCCTTGCTGTGTTCAAGTTCACTCTGGACTGACCTTGACCTACTTTCAAATGTCACAGAGGTAAAATGTGCCGTCCCTTGTGAAGACAATATCGAAGGGGAAAATATACCTTTGATATTTGGCACAATGCTGTCATATGGGTATCTAATATTCTCCACACAGGCGATACCCTAAGAATAAATTTTTCTGATTGGCAAACATACTGCCTTCAGGGAGGGAAAGTAGCCAGGGGGCATTAAAGGTTCTACCAAATACCCCCACTTTGCATGAAAACTTACAGATAAGCTGAATAAAGAACATATTCCTACGAAGTAGGCTACAGTACCATCTGAAAATTGTCCGGTAGTCAGTGAGTGAGTCCATCCGAATCTTTTTGTCGGCAAAATAAGGAGAACCGTTGACATTAGAACCTTGATTTTTGGTATAAAGGTGCATTGGTGGACTGTTACCAGCAAGTTCTGAGCTGACCTACTTTTGATGAAAATTTCTGGTGATTTTTGATGAAAATCATTGGTGATTCTGACTTGGGCAGTGCCCATCTTAATATAGGCAGGATTTCAACTTGGGGTGGGACGATTTCCAAGAGTTCAGTTCTCGTCGGAGTCCTAATGCCTACCCTACTTCGTAGGTTCTGAGATGTTAGTTTATATTTTTTTCAGTAAAAAATGACATCAAACTGGATTGTTTAACACAATAAAACAGATGTGGTGAAAAACGTATTGAAGCCGTAACCTCTGACCCGTGACGTCAGAGTCTGATTATGATCGGATTCCTATTTTGATGCACTTTGCACAACAATTGGGATGACAACATGATGAACTTTGTGACGTAGTTGGCGTTACAATGGAAATGTCGCCTCGAATATCCGCTGATTATGGACGATCATAATCGGACTCCAACATCATAGGTCAGCAGGTCACAGCCTTCGCCGTTTCAAGCAGGTGTGGAAATGCAACATTTCAAGTTCATTGTTTTTAAACTTCGACCATTTTCAAGAGCAGTAAACCATTATCAAATGTCAAATATAACCTCTTACAACAATTTAGCATACAAAATTATGAACTGTGGAGACCATTTGGTAGAACCTTTAAATGTTTACCCTCTCTCTGTCCGTCTGTTTGTCCTGCCTAAATTGTATAATCAAC